>JALRMA010000147.1:0-22834 GCA_023638005.1 Forsythia suspensa
GCAGATCAACCGAAGCTGACGGAGGCATGGGGCGAAGCGCTCGCACATTGCTCTCTCGTTTCTCGTTATATTTTTTATGTTTTGACTAATTAAGAAGGGTAGATGTTTCACACGGTTCAGGACAGAGTTCAAATGAGTTCATCCTCCAAATCCAGCATCTTTCCTTGTAAGGGTGGAATCAGTTGCAGTCGAGATGTAGATCCGTAGGTTGTACATCGTCTCTCTCATTCAAATATGTTTTATCAATATATTTCAATTATTTCACGTATTTATCGCATTTGTGGTCATTTATCGCAATAGGTCATGGGCCCAGCCCTATCCTTCGCGCACGCAAGCGTATCTTGTTGGTACGAAAACGCGAGTTAAGTGTGTAAAAGTAGCTTTTCCTAAAAATGTTGGAGAACGCGATGCGTGATTCGAAGTGGAAAGAAACCATCGGCGCGGCGTGTAAAAAGTGAAAAGAAATGTGCGCGTTCGTAGATGTCAGGAAAATCGTTTTCGAGGAGAATGTTGTGTCGGGAAAATGTATTTTCCATAAAAACGGAAGTGCGGAAGTGTGAAAGGAAAATTTCATGAATGCAAACAGAAATTTTCCGTAAAAAATTTGGAATGAGGAAAATTAAGTTTTCCATAAAAACGTGAGTGAGGAAAATTAAGTTTTCCATAAAAAAATGTAAAGTCGAAAATTTTCGGTGAAACGGGCATCGTAATATGTTGCTGTTTTTAGTGTTTTTAAAAAAGTGTGTGGATGACGGACTATCCTTAAAAATAAAAATTGTTTTAAATGTGGATGACGTACTATCCTTAAAAAATAAAATTGTTTTGAATGTGGATGACGGACTATCCTTAAAAAATTAAAATTGTTTTGAATGTGGATGACGTACTATCCTTAAAAAAATTGTTTTAAATGTGGATGACGGACTATCCTTAAAAATAAAAAATGGATGACGTACTATCCTTAAAAATAAAAGTTGTTTTGAATGTGGATGACGTACTATCCTTAAAAAATTAAAGTTGTTTTGAATGTGGATGACGGACTATCCTTAAAAAAATTAAAAAGTTGTTTTGAAATGTGGATGACGGACTATCCTTGAAAAAAAAACGGAAAAAAAAAAAAAAAAAAAAAAAATTGTTTATTAATTGAATTATGACGGAAAACGTACCTTCCATAAAAAGTGTATTGTGTTCGGGTAGATTACCATAAAAATTTTAGTGTGCAAAGAATAAAAATTAAAGAAACGTTCTTTGAACTATAAAAGTGCGGTCGGAGGCAAATTACAAGAAAGCTTCGTGTCCTTTAGTTGGACGGCGTATTTTTGGTGTCTGTGTGAAATAAAACGAGCAAAAATGGAGGAAAATCAATTGTCAACTTACCTGTCAAATATTCAGAGATTAAAAGGTCAGGACACATTTGACCTTTGGAAATTCCAAGTCACAGTATTCTTACAAGCACAAAATGTTTTGGAATTGCTACTGGTGTCACAGAGCAGCCAAAAGGAGATGAAGAAAAATGACAGACTGGATTAAGAAAGACGCAATGTGCAAAAAATCTTCATCATGACAATTGATAGAGCTTTGCAAACCCACATCATGCATTGTGCAACAACACAAGACATGTGGAAAAAGATGATAGAAATATTTGAAAACAAGGGTGAAGAAACAAGTTGTGTACTGATGCAAGAATTTTTCGATGCGAAATATGAAAAAGGCGAATCCATCATGAACCATGTGAGCAAACTTGAAAATATTTATTACAAGTTGAAAGCTAGTGACAGCTCAGTAACTGATAACATGCTGATTCATAAAATACTTAGTACACTGCCAGATACCATGAATGCTTTTAAGACAGTCTGGGAAATGGCCCCAAAGAAGATAAAAGTTATCAAATTTAATATCAAGACTACTCATCGAAGAAAAGCGCATGAAACCATCCACAGAAGGTGATCAAGTGAATTTTGGCAAACAAAAGGTCACTTGCTACAGATGCAAAAAGGATGGTCATGTAAGTCGTGATTGCACTGAAAAGGGCCCCAAGTGTTTTCGATGTTCTCAGCCAGGTCATAAATATCAAGACTGCACTGTACCTGAAAGTGAAATAAAATTCAAGTGCACTCGGTGTAAAAAGAATAATCACTGGGAACGAGACTGCTTTTTCCGGAATAAAATGAAACTCATGTTGCCGAAAATCATGGTGAAAAGAAAACTGAGGACAAAAAGAAGCGATAAACTGGTTGACAGAAGTGAAAAACACCGAATCTATCATCGAACCTTTTTTGTCAAAATGACCCAAGAGAAATGAACGAATGGGTAGTTGATTCGGGTTGCACTTCTCATATGAGCAAAATAAGAGCTTATTTTTGACGTTCAAAGAAATGATTCTGAAATAAAAAATTGCAAAAGGCGATAGTTTCATTAAAGCTGAAGCTGCAGGAAAAATAAAAAGTGAAGAATGTGTCTTAAATGAAGTTTTATTTGTGCCTGAAGTATGTAAAAACCTCCTATCAGTAAACGCGATTGTTGAAAGAGAAGGTGAAGTACTTTTCACAAAGCAAGGTGTAAAAGTGATGAAAGATGGCGAAACGGTGCTGGAGGGTTCAAGATCTGGCAACGGCCTATTCACAGTGAACTTGAACGTGATCGAGCGAAAAAGCGCTTTTTAAGCAAAGCTGAAGAAAATGGAATAACATGGCACAGAAAATTGGGTCATTTAGGGATCCAAAACATGCAAAACTGATAAATATTTGTGATGGAATGAACTTGTCTTCGAAACAATTGTCCGATGAAATAAAAATTGTGACGTGTGCTTAAAAACAAAACAGTGTCGAAACCGTTTAACTCTGTAAGATCACCCGCGTCGCGTAAATTGGAAATTGTCCATTCAGATTTGTGCGGTCCCATTTCACCGGAAACGTGGGACGGATATAATTATTTTATGACTTTTCGCGATGACTATTCCGGTTTTGTGCGCGTACAGTTACTGAAATACAAATCGGAAGCGTTCGAAGCAATCAAAGAATACGTGGCAGAAATGGAAGTGGAAACCGGCGAAAAGTTCATAAATTACGTACAGATTGTGGTGGAGAGTATTCGTCAAACGCGTTAAAAGTTGGTGCAAAAAATCGCGGAATCGTGTTAGATTATAATCCCCCTTTTCGCCCCAAATGGGAGGTGAGGCCGAAAGACTCAATCGTACGTTGGTTTCAAGGCACGCGGACTTTTAATGACCGGAAATTTACAAAAGTGTTTTTGGGAGAAGCAATTCGCGTCGCAGCTTTTCTGGTAAATCGTAGCCCATACGCGAGAACTAACGTGACTCCTTATGAAAAATGGCATGGCAAAAACCCAACTTAAAAACCTGCAAATTTTTGGTAGCACAGGCTATGTCAAAACACTGGGTTATCAAAAGAAATTAGACGATCGCAGTAAACCGCTCATAATGGTCGGTTATAGCCCCGTTGGCTATCGTATGTGGGACAGTGACCGGCGCAAAATCGTTGTTTCCGTGACGTAATCTTTCGAAAATTGAATGCAGTAATCGGTGGTGACGAGAAAAAAGAAAGAGACGTGAACGAATCAGATGCATTTTTCGAAGCGGAATGGAGAGCTCTTGAGTATGACGAAGACAGTTGCAAAATGAAGAGAAAGAAAAACAAACAGTAACGGTGAAAGAAATGGATCAAGGCCAAGCTGACACGCCTGCAGGAATCGAGGTGAATGAACTAGTTAACAGCGAAAGCAAAATGAAAATGACGTCATCGACTCTGAGGGTGAATTCTTGGACCCTTGTTCGACTCAAATAGTGACAAAATCTGGGTGAAGAAGAAAAAGAAGAAGAGGAAGGCGACCTGCATCCGTCAAGTGGTGAAGGCTCAGCAGCGAACCCATCAAAGGAGGGGGGAGAGGCGCTACCCTGGGAGAGAGCGCTACGCACCGCAAAGGTATCCAGACCATGAGCAGCGTGGACTTTTGGCACTGGACGAGGGAGAAGAGGAGCCCCGCACATATGCAGAAGCCATGCAGTCACCAAATGGAGTTAGTGGCGTCAAGCTGCGCTTGACGAAATTCAATCTTTCATTGATAATAATACTCATGTGACAGTAGATAGGCCAATAGGTAAAATGTAGTAAAAACAAGTGGATTTGGAAAATAAAAAGGATGAAAAAGGTAATATAGTTCGTTATAAGGCTAGGGTTGTAGCACGAGGATACTCACAGCAAAAGGGAATTGATTATGAGGAAACTTTGCACCAGTCGTAAGAAATCAAACGGTAAGATTTTTTAATTGCTTTAGCGGCTAAGAAGAAGCTAAAAATGTCCCATTATGACGTAAGTACCGCCTTTTTAAATGGGGAACTCTCTGATGAAGTTTACATGGAAATTCCTGAAGGATTTGAAAATCAAGAAGGTAAAAATAAGGTATGGAAATTATTAAAAGCATCTATGGATTGAAGCAAGCTAGTAGGACTTGGAATGAAAAGCAGATATTTTTCTCTTAAAATTGGGTTTTAAACGTGCTTGTTTAGAGGTTTGTGTTTACCACAAAATTGAAGAAAACTCAATAATAATCATTGCTTTGTTTGTAGATGATTTTTAGTGCTTTGGAATGATGAAAAACAAAAACAAATAGTGGAAGATGAATTGACCAAATGTTCAAAGTAAAAGATTTAGGTCGAGTGAAATTTTTCTTGGGGATTGAAATAGAACAAAATGAAGAAACAGGCGAAATAAAATTAAGTCAAAACAGTACATACTAAATTTACTAAGTAAAGTTTGACATGATAGAGTGCTCAACCAAGGCAACTCCATTGGAGGCAAAAGAACCAATAACGAAAAAAATTCAAAACGAGAAGCCAAATTTTGATGTTCCTTACCAAAGTTTAATAGGATCATTAATGTACTTAATAGTATGTACAAGACCGGATCTCGCCTACACAGTTAGTTTTTTGTCACAATTTAACAACAGACCCACTGAATCATTATGGAAAGATGCTAAGCGAGTCCTAAGATACCTAAAAGGAACGATTGACAAAAACTTATATATAGGTCAGATTGCGATCTTGAACTAAAAGGATATGTGGATGCAGATTGGGCAAGCGACGAAGTGGACCGAAAGTCCCGTACAGGCTACATTTTTTTTTTCTTGTCAGGAGCACCTATTTCTTGGGAGTCTAAAAACAAAAGGCCATAAGCCTTAGTTCAACACAAGCTGAATATCAAGCCTGCAGAGGCAGGAAAAGAGAGTTTATTCCTTTCAAATTTGTATTTTGAAATATTTAACCAAACGTTACCAGTAAAAATATTTTATGACAACCAAGGTGCTGAAAAATTAGCCAAAATCCTGTATTCCACAATCGGAGTAAGCATATTGACATAAAATATCATTTTATAAGAGAGATTGTCCAAGCAGGAGGGTCAAACTTGAATATGTGAATACAAAAGAAATGTTGGCCGATGTTATGACAAAAGCACTCCCTACGGAAAAACATAATTTTTGCGTAAATGGAATTTTTTGGCAAAATCAATTAAATTTAAGTTTGAATTTTTTTTTACTTATTTTTGGAAAATTACAATTAGGTTTTATATTTTATTTGTGTGATTAAGCTTTCTACTTTTTAGAGTCTATATTGAAGCAGTAACATAAAAATTATTTTTACTCTGTGCTTGACACATGTCAAAAAGGGAAAACAAAGCAAAGAAAAGTTCAAAAAACAGGTCCTTGACCTGGTGATTTTAATTTCGTAACGTAAGCACTGTTTTCAAAAACAAAAATGAATTCTTCATTAAGACAAGGAGGGACAAGATGATGAGATTGTAATGAAGAATTCAATTTTCTAAGTTGATACATTTTGGTAAATTTCAAAGGTAAATTTTGGTAAAATTACCAAAACTGAATTAAGAAAATAAAAGTAAAACAAATTGAAAAGATATACTTTATAGCTTCAATCATACAAATGTGTGTTTTCATTTTTTTTTTTTTTTTTTTGGTTTGACGTTTTTGTTTTTGTGTGTGCAAATTATTTTATAGTGTTTAATTTCTTTGGAAAATCTCAGTATTATGACTCATGAACAAATTCTCAAGCAAACAGTTTGAAATTAAACTGTTTCTTTATTTTGACCCAAATTTTGATTTTCTTTCGAATAAGTGTTTTATTCTCTACCAAAATATTCTTGATTAAATTGATTTCAAAGAGATAAAAGAAGAGAGTCAAGTTTACAAGTTGATTGGGGAAACTCATAATTTTTGAGAAAATTTTATGTGTGTGTTTTTAATTTTTTTAATTTTGCGTGTGCCAAATTTTTAAGTTAGTTTAATATGAATAAGAGAGGGTAGGTTCATCAAGTTTTTAAATTTTCTAAGCTAGTAAAGTTTCAAATTTTTTAATCTAGATTTCTTAATTTAACAAAACAAAAAATTATAATTTGATTTCTTTTCACACGACAAACCCGTAAGAATAGATTATTCAGTAAACATAAGTTCAATTTTTTTTACTTTTCAAGGTTTTCTTTGAAGTTTCGAGTTTTTTTTTTGCAATACATGTTTCAGAGAAAATTTATTTTAAAACTTAAGGTAGACTATATTTTTGAATTTTGAATACATCAAAATACTTTACTTGGTATTTTCAACTAATTACTATATTTTATTTTGTGTGACAGGTGAAATTTGATCAAACAATGTAATAATTTTAAGATAGTTTTTTAAGTACTTTGTGAGAGAGAGACAAGGGTTCTGTAGAATAGTCTCGGTGGAGAACAGGGCTGAGTGAAAGTATTTTTGAGAGAAAATTTCACCTTTAAGGGAGGGTGTTGGATTTTGAGTAAAGATGAAATTTACTACAAGTGACATCGGAATCCAGAAACCAGGCAGATCAACCGAAGCTGACGGGCATGGGGAAGGAAGCGCTCGCACATTGCTCTCTCGTTTCTCGTTATATTTTTTATGTTTTGACTAATTAAGAAGGGTAGATGTTTAAAAACTTTTTTGACAAGTCGAATATAGAAGATAAAAAACCTTATTTTTATAAAAAAAAAAAAAAAATCTGTATTAAAGAAGTTTTTTAAAGATTTCAAAAAATCCCAAAATCAGGTATATTACAGCTGAAATATAACATATTCGTAGAAGTGTAAAATAGATGTGAAACTAGTAGATTATTATTATAACATTTCAATAAAATAACTCAATTCAACTTCTCGAAAATAACATTATTACTGTCACTCTTCTCAAAAAAAAAAAATCAATAAAATAGTTTTAATAAAGTTCCATAAAACTTCTATAATATTGATGTTTTTTTTATATTATCATGAAGATGATACAGTCTTAAAATTTCTATATTCGGCGGAATTTGCAGTTACTAGCAATGTTTTTTAATTTTGTTTTATAGTTTAAATTATAGATATTTTATTTTTCCTAATATAGCAAAATAAATTTTTTATATTTATTTAACATTGAAAATGGAAAAAACCTTTTATACAGTTGTTTGTCAACTTAAAATTTGCAATTTAAAAGAAATTATAATAGAAATAAAAAGTCCTCAAAAACAGCAAAAAAAAAAAATACACCTGATTAACACAAGTGTAATACTTGAGAAAATATCTAAATATACCTGATTGAACTACTGAGATGTAATACTTGAGAAAAACTATATATATTTTATAAATCACCTACAATGACTTAAAATATGAATAACTATAAAATATGGCATGCTTATAATGCGCGAATTCCAAGCTATGTCTAGTTGGATCTCCGTAGCTTAGCGGTAGAGCGCTGGTCTGGAGATTGCAACGTCCCGGGTTCAAGTCCCAGAATATCAGTTGGAGTTTTCAGCTGTAAAAATTATTGCCAATAACGCGTCATTTTGGGCGTAAATGGGCTAAAAATGAGGGTTTTTACCCCAAAAAGGGTAAAATTGAAAATATAAAAAAAAAAAAAGTGTATCTGGAGAATGTTAACATAAACTCCTGTTCCAAATTTGGTTGCGTTTGGATCGATACGTAAAAATTTATTGCCAATAACGCGTCATTTTTGGGCGTAAATGGGCTAAAATGAGGGTTTTACCCCATAAAAGGGGTAAAATTGAAAATATCAAAAAAACAAAAAAAGTGTATCTGGAGAATCTAAACATGAACTCCTGTTCCAAATTTGGTTGCGTTTGGATCGATACGTAAAATGTTAATGTCAATTACGCGTCATTTTTGGGCGTAAATGGGCTAAAATGAGGGTTTTTACTGTATAAAAGGGGTAAAATTGAAAATATCAAAAAAACAAAAAAAGTGTCTCTGGAGAATCTAAACATAAACTCCTGTTCCAAATTTGGTTGCGTTTGGATCGATACGTAAATGTTAATGTCCAATAACGCGTCATTTTTGGGCGTAAATGGGCTAAAATGAGGGTTTTACCCCATAAAAGGGGTAAAATTGAAAATATCAAAAAAAAAAAAAAGTGTATCTGGAGAATCTAAACATAAACTCCTGTTCCAAATTTGGTTGCGTTTGGATCGATACGTAAAAAGTTAATGCCAATAACGCGTCATTTTTGGGCAAAAATGGGCTAAAAATAGGGTTTTACCCCATAAAAGGGGTAAAATTGAAAATATCAAAAAAAAAAAAAGTGTATCTGGAGAATCTAACACCAACCCCCAAACCAAATTTGAATGCATTCTGACAAATACAGAATTAGATATCCCTGATTACGCGTTTTTCACCCTTTTTTTGGGCTCAAAAATAGGGTTTTTATGGGTTAAAGGGGTAAAACTAAAAAAATTGAAAAAAAAAGAAAAAATGTGTCTGGGGTATTCATGAAAAAATAACCCATACCAAATTTGAACGCATTTGGACAAATGGTCAAAAGTTATCGATCATTTCGGACAGACGGACAGACGGACGGTCAGACATCCAAGGAAAATTTATTTCAAAGCTATGGAAAACCATGAAAAGTTGAAAAATATCAAAAAGTCAAATTGAAATTTTTTTCTGCTTATATTAGTAATATTAAATCCTATTTAGTTTGAAAAAAAAAAAAAATCCTGAATCAGGAGAAACCCTGAAACATGACATATCCCTAGAAATGACGGTCGCTATCGCTATACTTTCTCAATAATCTAACATTGTTAGTTGTGAGAAATCCTGATGAATTTCCTGATTTTCCCTGATCTGAGTCATTCCCTGATGATTCCAGGTTTTTCCCTGATTTTCCAGAAACTAGACACTCTGCCTCCTCCCCCTCATCAAAACCGAAATTATAACAGCAGTTTTGTATAAACAGTGATAACTGGCATATTTCCATACTGAGCCTTGTAGAATAAAATGGTTATTTGTCAGAGATTAACAGAAACCAGCAAAAACCGAAACTTTCTGCTGATTCTAGACCATAATTGTCATCAATATCATATCCAACAATTGCGAAGGTGTTCTCAGTTCCAGTCTATTAATTAACATGCCTTTGAAATGTAAGATAAAGAAAACGATTAAAATTGCCATATAGTGCATCTAATAGAAAAAACATTATTTCTTAAAGAACAGCAGAAACAAGGAAAAATTCAAACCTTCTGTTGATTCTAGACCATATTGGTCCTATCATATCTGAAAAATTGCGAAGGTGTTATGCTGTAGTTTTCAAATGCTTATAAATAAATAAATAAATAAATAATAAATAAATAAATAAATAAATAAATAAATAAATAAATAAATAAATAAATAAATAAATAAATAAATAAATAAATAAATAAATAAATAAATAAATAAATAAATAAATAAATAAATAAATAAATATTTAGATTATACGGTCGTGAGTGGATCATTTATATATTTTTCACGGGTGGGGTTGATCACGTTAAGTTGATCACATAAAGTTGATCATCTAAAAATAATTAGATAAACCCTATATATGTTGATCATATGTTGATCATCTTTAGTTGATCACGTAAGTTGATCACGTTACATAATTTTAGGTTAGGTTAGTTAGGTTAGGTTAGGTTAGGTTAGGTTAGGTTAGGTTAGGTTAGGTTAGGTTAGGTTAGGTTAGGTTAGGTTAGGTTAGGTTAGGTTAGGTTAGGTTAGGTGTTGGGAACCTTCAGTTAGGTCAGAACACGTCAGGTTGAGTGTTGTGAGGATTTGGTTTGGCATGATCAACTTTTGGCATGATCAACTTATATATACTTAAAATATTTCCCCCCAGGGGGGATTCGTTATAATGATCCCCTAAACACCAAGTAAATAAGTAAATAAATAAATAAATAAATAAATAAATAAATAAATAAATAAATAAATAAATAAATAAATAAATAAATAAATAAATAAATAAATAAATAAATAAATAAATAAATAAATAAATAAATAAATAAATAAATAAATAAATAAACGTTAGGCTTAGGATAGGAAGATCGACGGATTAAAATGTTTTAGGTTCGACTCCCAGAAATACGTAAAATGGGTGCTCACTAACCGATGTACATATACTCCTAAATGGAATCCTGGAATTTTTTTTTGAATTTTTAAACAATATGGGCGTAGGTATTTATTTAGGTTTTAAATTTAATACAAAAATAACGGGGACACAGGTTCATGCAAGTTAACACCAAAGAGTATCGAAAGAACAAGGTTATCCGTGTTGAAACTACACTTCGTGAGAACACCGAACGTATGTGACTTGACTCAGAGGTAGTGTTATCTTAATCAAAAACCGTGTGCAATTATCATTAAAATCGGAACCGCAAAACCGTGTGAGTTCACTCAAAACTGTGTAAACATGATCAAAACAGTGTTGATTAACACCGCAGAAACTGAACACGTAAACACGAACTCCAAAGTTGGTGTTGTTTTGGACATTCTTCCCAAATGAACCGACTTTTCCGTGTTCATTTTTTTCGCAGTGTACCGTTATGCTTCATTTGACAAATGCGATTCTTTAGAATTTTCAAACTAAATCTGGTATTGATAGGTTTGATTTTGATAAAATATGATAGAAAATTCATTGTTGGTAGACAAATGTTGTCCACACTCGTTGAGTGATTGAGTTTGGTTGACAGAACGTCCCCAAACTCTGTTTCAGATTTAAGAGAGAAATCAGGGAAGACCCCTTTCCAAAACAATTCCATTCACAGATGGTATAACCATTTAAACCATACTGAAAGGGATACTTCTAGCCAAAGTCGTTACTGCCAAAGCTATTAATTTTGTTTATATGTTTTCGGTATTTGTAGAAACCGAGAAAAGAAGGATAGTGAAGAAATCTAAAAGTTTGTCGGGTGTCGTATTTTCCTTGTATTCTCAAACTGTCAGGTGAGTATATAATAGCCAGTTTCTAAATTCTCGCTTTAAAAGGTAAACGCCTATTTCCAATTTTCAAAATAAACACTGGGGCACGGGAAACAGTGAAGCCCTCCTAAAATTTTTAAATATTGTTCCCAGCTATTGTGAATGTACAAGGAAATCCGAAGTAAGTTTTAAAACTCTCACTTCACTATATAACGGCCATACTATTTTTCCCACATGTATCCGATTGTTAAAAATACCGGGAAACTGGGGACATTGGAGTCCACTTTCATTTTCTAAGGTTGTATTTTACCCGGCACTCCCAGCGTGTTCAGAGAGT
This sequence comes from Forsythia suspensa, assembly GCA_023638005.1. Classification (NCBI taxonomy): domain Eukaryota; kingdom Viridiplantae; phylum Streptophyta; class Magnoliopsida; order Lamiales; family Oleaceae; genus Forsythia; species Forsythia suspensa. Next base: position 11,587 of record JALRMA010000147.1, read on the forward strand.
GCATACCGATTAAGAAACTTCTGAATCGAGTAGTATATTCTCCAGCTTTGTTTTCCCACCTGTCTCTAGTTTATCAAAATACTGGAAACGGGGGACAGCAAAGCCTAATGGAAATTTTACGGGCTTATACATTTTTCCAGTATCTGGAATGTAGAAGGTAAGCGCATATCAAATTACAAACTTCTAGCTACATTGCCACACAATAATTGCTTTTTTCCCATGCGTATATTTGGTTTTAAAAAATAACGGGTCACGGGGACAGCGAAGTCCCTATCAATTTTTCGAGATTTTATATTTTTCCGGTATCCTGAATGTATGAAGCAAGTTCATAGCGATTTTCAAAATTCTAGCTTAAGCCGTTACTCCCCAGTTACATTTATCCATGTATTTCCGGACAGAGGGACAGCGAAGCTCCCTTCGATTTTCTTCGGTTTTTGTATTTTTTCCAGTATCCTCACTGTATAGGGCAATTTCATACCAAGTTCCAAACTTCTAACTTTAGTGGTTGCATGCAAGCACTATTTTCCACTTCGGATCAGGACTCTTTTGATACGTGGGTGAGTTAACTTTATAAATATTGAAATGAATGAATAATGAATATGAATATATTGCAAAAGGCAAATTTCCGCAAAGTCACTTGAAATTTACTTAAAAGAACGTTGCTGAACAAATTTTCCTTGCAACTAGTTGAAGCAATGCTATTCCAATGCTTATAAGCAATATTACAGTAAAATTGCAAATAGAATTTTACACTGAAAAAACTGTTTGGGCATGACACCCAAAAAATTCGAGCCTAGTGCCCGAACGTTTGGTAAAGTTCGGATATAAGACCCAAACCGGTTCGGGCCTTACAAACCCGAATCAGATAGGGTCTCACGCTCGAACTTAATTATATGCACTTGAAAAAATGGACCTAAAATTCCAAAATTGAATAAAGTTTAATGTAGTAGTGCGCATATTGGAGATACTCTAGAGCAGAATCCCGTGCACACACTTTAGTGACCCAACCAGAGTTTGAACCTGGGACCAACTGAACTCGAATCAAACACTTTACCGGTAAGCTACAGGGACAGATTGTCTTAGGAGACGAAAAAAAAGACGATTTGAGTTAGCTCCTGTTTCCAAACTGTTTGTGTGTGACACCCGAACCAGTTCGGCTCTGACAACCGAAAACTCCGGGTTGGTCGGACCCGAACACTTCGGGTTTCGGCGACCCGAACTAATTCGAGCCTGTTGCCCGAAAAATTGGTATGCGAGACCCAATCTATTCGGGTCTGACGCCAGAACTTCACCAGAACCCGAACTGTTCGGGTCCGACCAAGGACCGACTCGAACTTTTTTCAGGGAACATTGCATGGTACAATAGGAGAATGTTGCCGAGAAACGGTTTCGTAAAAAAGTTGAAACTATTCCTCTGCGATGTTGTCTAGCAATATTATACAAAACATTGTACAGTAAGTCAAATTTTTATGATATGTTGCGTGGTTTTTAGAAGAATGTTGCCAAACATTGCTTGTTGCGAATGCATCAAGGTAATTATCCGTGTAACTGTAATACTATTAGAACTAGCCATTTTGGACGGTCTACGACCGTCCTCCATATCTAGCGTTGTGGGGTAAGCATTTGCAAGTGCGTGAGCTAAGGAGGATTTATATCCAAAAATACACTGACAACTACGTTGGCTTGACTCAGAGCCACAGCCTGAAGGACTTTGCCTTCATACTCAAAAAAAAAGGAAACAATAAAAGGGTTGAGTTTTAAAAACTGATGGGAAAAATAATGTGGCATAGTGGCACCCTCCACCTTCTAAGCATTCTAAATCGGTGTTACACTGCCCAGCAAGAAAAAAAAACAGGTAAATTCCCAGTGGACTGGTTGACCACGCTGAAACAGAGGGTAAATAAGAAAAGTATGCCCACAAAAATTGGAGGTTACATCAAGATCTGTCTATTAAAAAATATTCGTGGATTGGAGCAAAATAGAATTTACCCTCGTGGTCTTCAACGGGTGCTCCAAAATTGCAATGATGACCTATCAGAGGCCTTACACACAATGGTCACCTGCTCATGAAGATCAACTACTCTTATTTTAGTCCCTGGCTTTGAAAAACTTAGGCTGCTGGTCTTTACTTTGTCGAATAGAAAAGTTATTTAAAAACCCAAAAAACCCGACTGTGTAAAGATGTATGAAAAATAATATGAAAAACGGAAAAACAAAGGGAGAAGTTTAGGAGGTAAAAATCCATTCAAATTCCATAACAGCTGCAGTCGGGGGCCCAATGATGAATTATGAAATGGGGTTGACAACGGGCCTCCAGGACTGCAGCTTACGTGGAATGTGAATGGGGTACGCGATTTTTCAGAGACGCAAAGCCAATCGCGTGACATCCGTGAAAAATATCGAAAAATAAAAAAAAGAGGTCATCACCTTCAAAACCGAAGGGAGAAGGGGCAACAAATTGATGAGCCCAGTGGCGGAACGCTGGAAAGTCTGGTCCTGCGGGTGGAATCCGCAGAATCACGATCCTCGATTCCGTGGTCAAATACGCGAAAATGCGAAAACACTTCATTTCGAATTCTTTTTTTTTTTCTATGGAAAATACTCCTTAGAGGTAGAAGAGCCAACTTACAAAAATAAATTTTAAAATACTATCAAAAGCACCCAAATTCCTTGAAATCCCTTTATTATTGATGAACTTTTTATACCATAAAGTAGTTTAGTTCGAAAACACGCCATCTCCAGTTTTTTTTTTTTTTTCAATCTGCATTTTTTACAGAAAATACTAAGGGTAAAAGGGTAGGCTTAAATAAATTCACAAAAATACGTCGAGATAACGATCGAAAGTGCTCAAATTTGTGATTTTCTTCATTTTAAACCTCTGAAAGTCGTTTAGTTCGAAAACACGCCATCTCCACGAATTTAAAATGCTCATATCTCCATCCTAAAATGTACCGGCCCTCTTTCAACTTGGGCTTTTACAATGTCTCTTAGTACTCGTTCTTTGACATAAAAAGGTTTTTCTCAAATTCGCTTTCCCGCCCGCTGCGTAGTTTTTTCCGTTTCCTGAATTTTTGGAGATGGCGTGTTTTCGCATTAAATGATTCAATTGGCGTTAGGTGCGCAAAGGCACATTTTCGCTTGCAAACCCCCAATTTTGCTATTTCGCGGCGCAAATCCTAAAAATCCGGACATTTCCGAATTCCTACGAACTTCCTGAACACCCCGGACAGGGGTCAAAAACGAGGACATGTCCGGGAAAAAGAGGACGTCTGGCAGCCCTAATAAACCAGGGTGTGGTCAAAAGTCTGTCAAAATGACCAAGTTTATCGAAATCACATAGCCGTTCACCTTCCTCAACCCAGTGGATCCTCAAATGAGCACTTCTGCCCTCAAAACAGAGAGGAAAAAACTGAGTGGAAAATTCGCAACAAAAACTAAATCAAAACTGCGCATGCCGCTGTTAGTTTATGCCAATCCAAAATAAGAAAATGTGAGTGCTAGAATATGGAGATATGCTGAGACGCCTGAAAGCGCTAGTTTGCCGAATGGAAGCAAATGTGGGAAGAAGGGTAGGGTGATCGCGGTTGACTTTAACAAGCTAACAAGACATCTGGTTACAGTAAAATCCAGCGTCTTCGTTTTCGAGTAACATGAATTAGAATAAACCAGGGTTGCAAAGAAATCAAGATAAGTTTCCCTGGAAGTGGCAACGCTATTAATTGAGCCGTGATGAACGTCCTGTGACCCACTGTCTATCTTTTCCGGCGGTAAAATAAGAGAGAGAGAGAGAGAGAGAGAGAGAGAGAGAGAGAGAGAGAGAGAGAGAGAGAGAGAGAGAGAGAGAGAGAGAGAGAGAGAGAAATATTAAAAGAAATGGCAGAATGGCAAGACTATGAAGAGCCGTGTTACATCTCGTTCCTCTCTACCTGCTGAGTTGCCAACTGTGTTGAAAAACATGAAAATGCAAATAGTATAACAATACTCAGCTCAGTTTGGCAACGCAAAAAACTTTCGTGCCATTTTCGCTGCTGTTGGTAAGTTTTCTGAGACTTTTGGATTTTTCTCGTCACTACGGGGTAATAAGAGTGCTCCATACAAAATTTCAGTTTTCAATTTGATTAAGAAGTGCCTTAAAATCTCCTGGAAGGCAATTCGCCACTACAGAAGGACAGAACAATCTTGAATTTTATTAAAGTGCATTCTTTAATAGCAATATTTATACTCGATAATACTAACATTTGGCAAGAACAATATGTGGCAGCGTGGATTGATTTGATTGATTTTAGCAATAATGATCCAACTGCAAAATCCGAATTTTACAGGAGAGCAAGTTTTACAAAAACACTTCGCATTTTCTTATTTTTCGTCCGATTTTGGATTTCTTTGGCTTGTTTGAAGCTCAATAGTTCCTCTAACAACCCCTGTTGCCAAAACTTTCACAAATGAAACAATAAGCGAGATATTAACAAAAATGTAGTTGGATCATTATTGCTGAACTGCGAATCTGCGATTCGCAGTTCAGCAATAATGATCCAACTGCACTTTTGTAGCCTCCGTCTGCCTCTGGACATTCCTTTCTCGCCTCGCTATTGGCGGACGCCAAATCAGCTGTTTTTGCGCGCGTGACCTTGACGCTCCGGCGCTCCGTTCCGGCTAGTGGCGCTCAATTTAAAATTTTCGCGCGCGGTATAAAATAGCCGTTTACGGCCGAACGGTTGCAGATACGGGCAAACGGACAAAATCTACGCCCAAAAGGACTCTAACTTTTGATTTTACGTCTAGAATGACTATTTTTTTGCTCAAAATTTCAAATTTTTTTCATGACGCCATTTTTAAAGCGCCATATTATAGTGAATAATGCAGATGGGACCAAAATTTTTTTTTTGCCAAAAATTGATCGCCCTTTTGAGTCCAAATCTGCCAAAAACCGAAAATCGAAAAAATGTCAGTTGGATCATTATTGCTCTTTCTCAGAGTGCTCTTTGAATAGAGCACTCATAGTGGGAGCAGTCAGACTTGCTCTTTGAAAAGAGTGCTCCCTGTGAGAGCAGCAAACTCCGCTCTTTCCGGGAGTGCTCCCAATTCGGAGCAGAACACCCGCTCTTTCTCAGAGTGCTCTTAACTCAGAGCGCTCTTTGAAGCAGTTTTTTGTGATGTTTACGGAATAAAGGATGATACTACAGAAAAATCTGTAGGAACCAATTTTGCTCAAAAATTGGGAGGAGATATTTCTAATAAGAAGTATTTTCTACTCTGAGATTGAAATTTGAACGAGAAACGAAACGAGGTGAACGAAAAAAATATATAGAACCTTTCATGGTTGGGGGGATAGCACACCACTCGTGGAACTTTCACATGGTGACTATTGAATTTAAGAAACGTTCATACCAAAAAATCATAGATTTTTTTTTTTTTTCATTTTTGTCTGAGTTAAAATCTGTGATACAATCATAAAAGAACACACGACCTTGAATCGTCAAAAATTTGTGTGACCTCTATTTTCTTTCTTTTTTTTTTTTTTTTTTGCTGTTACTGCTGTAAATTGGAGACCAAATTTTTCGGAATCCGCGTCGAAAAAGAATAGAGTTTCACCGGCCAAGTGCGGGCCTTAAACTTAAAAACTCTTCATTTTTGAGAAAAAATGCTGTATAGTAAATGCCGACGAATTGAAGTTCGGAATCGCTTCCTCCAAAATCTGGGACGTTACCAACATAGTTTACATCACACCAATGCCAAACTTTAATTTTAAAGTCATTAAATCTCAATACTGACGAACAAAACCTGAACTGTCTAATTTTGTACTAAAATTTTTAAAAAATACGTAACGAAAGTCATCTCAGCCATCTTAAACAGATTATACTTCGTAGTTGTTCGGGAATTTTATGGCTATATGATACAGCAAATGTTGAAGTTAAGACGTCCACACACTAGCATTCCGAGTGTACATTCGAATCAGATTGTGTTTCATTAATTTCCATTTAAGTGCTTATTATTCAGAACTTTTAATTCATGTTGGTAGAAATCCTGCCAAGAACGAGAAGCAGTAATATGGCCTCACAGACTCTGTCACTAGATTGTAAGTCTTTGTCAGCCCAAAATTTTTGTCTAGAATATAGTGTCAGTGTGAACTCGGCCTTGCGAACGCACTCGGCCTTAAATCCCTGAAAATCTGAGCACCGAGCATGGATGTTTCATATCCCAAGGTTGCAGGACGATAAGTCGAAAACCTACCGTACCGTACCCCGGTACAACAAGTACAGTAAAAAAAAAAAAAATATATCTAAGGGATGAACAGAATAATTTCAAAAAATTCGTATTTGTATTAAACACAGAAATTCGAGGAAAATAATAAATAAGGGAAGTAAACGGATAAAAACCAAAAGAGACGCAAAGTTATCGCATCGCACCACGAGCTGAAGAGGAACGGCAGGTGACCCTTCGAAACGGCCGTCCCGTTAAATTTTAAAGTAAGGGGAAGTTTTGAGTTTTTATAATTTTGCGTTTCTTTTTCTCTTTCTTTTTTTTGTACTTGTAGGTTAGTTCTTTATTTTGGCAAAAAAATTTTCGGCTATTTTCGGCCGAAACGGATCGACCACACCATACTCGTAACTCCTTGGTTCTGACTTTATCTCTAAACACTTTTCTTGTTTTATTTGTTTGCAGTTGCACTTATTTTTTATTCTGAGAAAACTCAAATACATTGAACGTAGACCGAGTGCAAACATGTACCTCGGGGCGGGGGCGGGGAGGAGTGAGTGACGCGTCCGAGGTTCCTGAGGTAATCGAGTTTCGGGGGTGTCATCTATCGTAAGACGCCTTTCAAGTTCTTCTCATTATAGAGTAGCTATTGTTTTGATATGTCAATGTTATTTTCATAATATTTTCACTTGAATGAATTTGATATGGAGGTTACCGATGGAATTCTTTTCGGTCCATACATGAGACGAGGGTTTATGTTAAGTCACTTGAGTTTCCAAGTTGAGTTATACTTTGAAACTTCATCTAAATAAAAATATAATATTTTTAAAGAGGAGTATATTATATTAAGTAATAAAAGCAAAAATATTGTTACGGAGAAAACCGCCACCAAGAAATAACCTTAAAAATTGACATTTCATACATATCCCATCTGAAAATGATTTTCTTTGAATCTTGCACAGATCTAAAATCCCCTGAAATTCCTGTAGCACCAAGTAGGGCTCCGCAAATCAACCTTTAAATTGGCATTCTAGATGAGCTGCTCAAATGTAACTATAATTATTATTTAATTATTAGTTGCTATATCACAACTTTGGAACGATTTTGCCTTGTTCAAGTACCAATCATTTCCGGTCAAAGGAAGGGTATCGATAAGGGTCATTTCCGGCCCCACTTCAATTGAAGATTTTTTGTCCCCGATTGCTAGTACCTAAACTAATATTGAAATTAACGTGTGCGAAGTTTCGCGGCGACAACTAGTACCGTTCGGGTACAGCCCCTCCCCCAAAATGGCCGGGGAATGTTATTCGATTCTTGATATCTCCCGAAACAGATGTCCGATTCCCATTTTTTTTTTTCAACATATGAGATTTGTTGTGTACTTTTTAGTTTCGTACATTAAAAAGCTAGGAAAAAAAATAGGAGGTAAAGGTTTCTGATTTCTTAGGTTTTTTGCAGTTTTTTTTACCTTTAGGATCACACTGAAAAATATCGTTCGATCGGAAAACCCGGAGTCAACTGGGTTTATATACGAGCGCATCCCAATTCGGCACAAAAAAAAAGGAGACGTTTCGGGACACAGATTCTAGCAAGATGGAGGGGGAAAATAAACCCGATTCGGCACAAAATAATATGCAAGTAACTTTCATAAAGTTTAGCAAGAATTACCCAGTTCGGCACAGAGTGTATGTACTCACCTTTAAATTGCGACGAAGTGGTGGCCCATGTTGCGGAGGTACACTTGTTCATTGATTAGCAGATTTTGATAGCGGTGGAATTGGGAAAGGACGTTGTCTTCCTTCTGCTTTAAGTCCTTCCGTCTAAGTGGTGGTTGTCCTTTAGTTGCGGCAGAAATTTTAGTCGACGCAGGGGTTGCTGCTCTGCCACTGATTTGATAACTTGAAAATCGATGGATGGCTCTGCACTGAAAGTTCCCGGCGTCAGGCCCGGACTGCGACCAGGCTACTCCGGGCGCTGAGACCGTCCAAGCGGTTTGATTCGGGCCTGGGGCCTCCAGGCACTACACCCAGAAATCTTCACTCTAACATTTAAATATTGGATCTCAAATGGTTATTGAAAACCCTCAAAATCGCATTTTTTTTTTTCTTAAGGTGCCGTAAGGTCAGGAATTATGCGAACTGACCAAAAAATTTTCTCCCGAAAAAGTATATGTTTTCATTGTGTTCTGTTTTGTTCATATTGTTCTGAGCGGCGGGTGGCGGGTATAGGTATAGGATGGAGGGAGGGATGGATCGTTTCACACTGCGGTATACCCTTATAACTGCTGAAACTAAAGTATTTTAAGCTTCGTATGTAAAAGTGAGACAGTGAAAATGTGAGAAAAATACTAAGAGAGTGATGGCTTTTTACGACAGTTTAATGTGACATTGATGATGCCATTTACAACAGTTTGATGTGACATGGGTATGGCATATGGCACTTACGACATGTAGCTTTTAAATCTGAAAATTTCATAGGCTTACACGCTGATTTGACTTATGTCATTTTGGGAGTAATACCAATATATGCTTCCTCATCTATTTGCCACATGATGACTTGAAAAACAGTGAAAACCCTGCATTTTAAACGGTTTTTTAAACCGAAAATACCGAAGGGCTATCTTTTAGGGGTCTTTAGATTTTGAGCCCCTGCGGGCGGGGGGTGGGTGGTACCTCAACAATTTTAAAAGATAAGGGGTGTCATGTGATACATCGCCGGAAAGTTCGTGTCAAAAGAAAATTTCTGTGCAAACCGCAACTCGATATGACCCCCGTTCAAAAGTTACGGGGGTTTTGTCTCAAATTGGGCCCATGTACCCCGAACTTTTCTTCGGCTATGGTAATCGCAGGATAATGAAAATGTTTTGAAAATACCTCTCTGAAGACGCGAGATCGAATACAAAGTGGAGATTTTAGTAAGGAACCCCTACTGTTGATTATGGCCACCATTTTGGAAGGAGGGCAAGGAGCCAACAATAAATCTAGAGTGCATAAAAGGGTGATGTGATACATCTGTAATACTGTCATACAAAAATTTCTGCGCAAACCACAACTCGATATGACGTCCGTTCAAAAAGTTACGGAGGCTTTTGTCTCAAATGGGCCCATGTACCCCGAATTTTTTCTTCTGCTACAAAAGTTGTAGAGAAATGAAATTGGTCTAAAAAATTGTCAAAAGAGTGAAGAACACTATTCAATACTGTATCTTACCAATCAGAACCCCTTCCTAGTGGGTAGAGCCTCCTTTTAGATGGGGGAGAGTGCTGGGGGACTGACTCAAAACGTAAGATGCATGAATGAGGTCATGTGATACATCGTTGAAGAGGTCTCGACAAGCTGAAAAAATGCTCGAATCTGAAGTCACTACGATACTTCTCTTCAAAATGGCGGCAATTTTTCCGACAAAATAAGGCGACTTTGGCCCTCCCCTACCATGGTTGGAAAATGAATGGGAAAATGTGGATTAAAATTTCCCGATCCCTTATAAACCTGGTTTAAACATCAAATTGTTTTATTTCACACCGTTATTACAGATTTAAATTCTAACATAATTTTTTTTTTTTTTTTAATACAATTTTCTCCATCCAATATGGCAATTTTTGGCGATTTTATTAACTTAAACGGGCAAATGAAAGACGGCAAGGGGTAAATTTGGTATGATTTTATAAAAATCCGCAAGAATACAAATTATGTCCAATTCAGACGGAGGAAACATTTTAAAGCTTCGATTCAGTGTATTTTTAATGGGAAGTCAGGTTTTTTTGTCAAATGTGGCCTTAAATTGGCAATAGGTGGAAAAAATGAGAAAGGCAGAGGAATGAAGGTGATCTTTCCCGTATGAAATCCTGTACAGACATTAGATTGTGTTACTATAAAACGTGAATTGAGTTTTAAAGCGACTACTTGACAATTTTTTCTAAAATGGTGTTTTTCTCGTGCAATGTGTCAATCATTTTTGAGCTCATTTCGCTTTGCGAGAATAATGAGCATGCACAAAGCGGTTTCCCGCCATCCTTTCAAAATGTCACGACTATAAATTACGACAAGTTAATGTTCATTAAATTACTTATCGAAAAGATCAATCTGTCTTTTCGAAGCATTTTGGGCAGATATTGCTAAATTTAGGAGTATAAAGTCATACAGCTTTTTCAAAATAACCTCAACTTCAAAACCGCATGAAAGATCTGATAAGCTTAGTGGCCCCATGTACAAACCGTTTTGCGGTTCATTTTGTGTTTCAATTTTGTTAATGTATTTATTTTCTGCACAACATTCTTTGGGAGTCCTACTTCAAAATTAATCGGTTCAATCCACACTAAGCTGAGCCCGATGTTTTATTCCTTTCTTTAGCACCAATAATTTTTCTCAGAAAATTGCGCGATTTTTTTTATGGTTATTTTCTTTTATGGAACTTAGGAATTAAAAAAAGTGAATGGAAAGTGGTGGTTTTTTTGATTATACCATGTTTGAAAAAAAACTGCTGAAAAGCCCTCAAAAGCACAGAAAACAAGTTTAACCTCCTAAAATTTTATTGAGCTTTATAATGTACAAAACTGAAAAATACGCAACAAGTCTTTATGTGTTGAAAAAATAATTTTGAGAATCGGACATCTCATTTGGGAGGTATCAAGAATCGATAAACGTTCCCCACCCTTTATGGGGCACTGCACCTGAACGGTGTAAGCTGTCGCCTCAAAACTTTGCACGCGTTAAATTCATTAATATTATTAGCGATCGGGGACAAAAGTTCCCTGATAGAGAGGGGCCGGAAATAGGCCTTATCGATATACCCTTCTCATTTGGCAATTTTGGGTGGCTACTGTAACTTTTGCATAAAATTGAAGAGGCTAAGAGAAGAGAGTTCATTGGAATGAAACTTCATGAGAACATTAACTTGTGCTCTGTCGTCATTGGTGTGGGGTTTGAAACATTCGAATAACTTGTACGCATAATGTATAAAACCTATAAGTGGTATTACAAGCGTAACTCAGGTGACTCTCGTTTTTTAGCGCTGGCGTCGCATGGTCGACACGACGGCCCGTGCTTTTCTT
>JALRMA010000148.1:0-24112 GCA_023638005.1 Forsythia suspensa
TGACATATGAAATAACAAGGGCTAAAAAAGAGACTTAAGAAAAATTGTACATATGTAGGCCCATAATAAATACCCAAGCATATAGGCTTAGAAAATATATCGGCCGGGCCAGCGGATGCCCAAATAAATTTGTATATAGGCCCAATAGAAATTGTCCAAGCCGGGAAGGGCCCAAAATGGACATCGCCCGGATCGAAAGCTTTCGAGGCGTTGGGCGATTAGAATAGTCAATCATTGCATAAAATGCTTATTCATAAGTAGTTTTCTCATTTTCTTATCATTGTTCCCACGTTGTCGGGAGTTACAAACTTGAATGGATTATGTGAAGGAGTTACAAGAAGTTGGATCATCATGGGGAAGTTACAAAGCAGTTGGGATCATCATGGGAGAAATGGCGGGTTATTAGGCGACGAGGTGGTTCTTTGGGTATAAGCAATTTGGATTATCATGAAGGAGTTACAAGAAGTTAAATCATCATGGGGAAGTTACAAGCAGTTGGAATCATTATGGAAGAAATGGGCGGTTATTGGGCGGCGAGGCGGTTCTTTGGGCGATGAGGAAAAGCTGGGCGATGAGAAGTTTTATGCAAGATTGAAGGAAAGCGTGTGGTAAAACCGTTTGGCAAGGTATAAAAGAAAGGAGATTGATTAAAAAAAAAAAGGAAGCCAACTCTCAAAAAGCAGAGAAATGTAATTTCATTCCATTTAGTCTTAAATATTTCTTCTGGTGAATTCTAGTGTGCTTGTGCCCCTTGGAGGCATTTCGTTTCTTTTTCATCCTTTGTCATTATTGTAGTCTTCATAAATCAAACACCCCTTGTTGGGACTTTGTCTCAAAAGGTTTGGCGTCCACTTACACATCGTCTGAATCCTTTAATTGTTAGCGAAAGATACACATTCTTGCGAAACAATTTAGCGCTTGATGGGACACTTTTGGTGTTAGAAGATACAAGAGGGTGGAACAATATGCCTCACAAGAACTCGGATAAGGAACCGACAAGCCGGTGAATTCAATCCGTGATCGGCGATATGAAGAACGACAAAATACACCGACAGCGGAGGGACAAAATCAAAGCCGTTATGAACCGATGGCGGAATTGAGTCCACGAACCATCTTGGCGCATTACTTGGCGAACTCGCGCAAGATGTCGTGGGACGGTAAGCTTGCAAAATGTTCATGATATGGAAAAATTTGTTCAATTGAAAATGTGCATTACGATAACATGGCCAAACAATTAAGTACTTTAAATGAACTTATAACTAGGTTAGTAGGCGGACATGTCAACCAAATTTGCGAATATAGGGAATCATTTCCAAGCTAGGGGCGGTTGTGGGGCACAATTCACCAGACAATGAACCTATAAATCCTAGTCGGGGAATAGAAATGCCTTTTATACCATCGGCGTCAAATGTGGGTGGAAGCAACATGGCCAATTTAAGTGGTCATAATGTGGGATCGTCAACTTGGGGGTAGCAGAATCTGAGAAAATATGCCAAATATAGGACAAAACATAACACGTGTTATGAAGGGCAAATGTCCAAGTAAATGGCAATAATACCTTGAATAATGGTAATTTGGCCACAAACCCGGGGTTAAACAATAGACCTCGAGATGATTCCACACTGTGAATCAACCTATAGGAGTCCGTCTGATCAAACATGGCCTTAGAAACCAAATCACGAGATAATGCAAGATCGGATGGCTTTTGGAATCGTCCTTTCATTAGGCCGACCTATAGGAAGCCGTATCCGATTGGATAGACCAAGCCTATCAAGTGGCCTAGGGGATATAAAGTGCGAATTTTCACTATTCACGAGGTTTGGGAGAGGTCTCAACATTGGAACATGTAGAGGCGATTTACCTTTGCAATGCGGTGAAGTAAGTGATTATCATAAAATAAGGTTGTTTCCTAGTTAAGCTACTTGAGGGTAGCCTTTTCATGGTTCATTAATTTACCGACAAACTACTGTTGGGACATGGCAACAATTAAAGCAGTTGTTCCAGCCCAATTCTATAAAAGCGAATACGAAGTCACCTTGGCGATTTGGCGAATTTCGTCAAATACCAAGTGAGATAAGCGGAAGTTTTCCTTCAAAGGTTTAAGGCGCTAGGAGTAAATGCTTCGTGCCCTTACGAAAAAGAGTTTGTTAAGATCGCTCAAAGTTGTTTAAGTTTCGACTTGAAAAAGAAATTTCGGGATAGGGGGTTTCTGATCTCTTCAATTAACGTGACCAATGTGATTAGGTATGAAGCGTTTGATAAGGAAGAAGAACAAATGAAAAATTCTAGCAAAGGGACTTACTATAGAGATCAAACTTGACGTTCACATTGTAGATGAGTATTATGATCAAAGCCGAAATATGTTTGGCGAATTGATTAAAGGAGATGCTTATGAATGTCGTTAATAATTAATTCGGGGGATGGCCAATGACGAGCCTCTAAGAGATACAAGCAAGAAAAGCTAGAAACGTTTTAGATTCGATATAACCAAAGCAGATACTATATTTGATAGATTGTATAAAACAAGCAAATAAAAGCGGCGATAAGCACAAATTGCCAAATCTGAGCAAGTTAAGGATAAAAAATATTGTAAGTGGCATAATGCATGGTCTCATACAACTAATAATTGTTTGGTTTTTCGTCATGTATTACGAGGATGCCATCGAATCGAGGCGAATTACTTTTGAAGCTAAAAGAAGATGGCGGTGGATGAGAATCCTTTTCATGACCACTAGGAGTCAATATGTTGTCGGCGGGTTTCAAAAGTGGTTTACCTAAATTCAAATTGGTAGTCGATAATGGAGCGAAGATCTTGACGACATCGGCGTGTTCGAGCGTCTCAAAGGTAAAAAAGTTGAAAGGAACAAAAAGTGTTGTGTGCTAGATGTAGCGAGAGAAATAGATGAAGATGAGGAGAAAATGGAAGTATGGGCGTCACAATCATCCAAGCAGCGACCCGAAATTTCCAACCTATTCGAGGGCGAAAGGTATCGCGGCCTCCTTTTGAAAGGCAGTCGGGGCCGATGTATGATGGCGGCCGATGTACAGCAGCGGGCCGATGCTCAACAATAGAGCGTTTGGGCGCGGCCCGTCGATCGAATGTATGGCACTCATTTCAATACGGTGCGGGAAGGGTGATACCCTTTGATCAAATGACTAGGACCACGGCAAAGGCGTCATCGGAGAAATTATGGACGAATGATGAGGCGACAACAACAAGTGATCGTCCCAATTGCCCAATTTCTCCAACTTTGTTGCTAAAGAAAATCTCGAAGATGAGAAGGAACATAATGTGAGCGATTCAACGGAAGAATTGCGGAAGATTCTTACGGTAGGTGGTGAAAACAGCGACAAAGGCGAAGATGAAGATGATCTGGACAATCCATCACCATTCGGTTTGGTTCTTTACCCCAATATTGGCTAATAATTATACGCTTGCCAATGAGTTTAAAAGCAAAAGGGATGAGGGGCCACAAGGCGATGAGAGGGAGGAAGCATGCACATTGGAATGTGAGGGAGAAATCGGGCAAACCTACGGAGATATCTATGGAGGAGAAGAAGAAGATGATGGCAGCGGATGTGGAAGAAGAGATTGACTTAGAATCGGAAAGAAGAAAAGAGAGTTTCATATAACAATTTGCTAAAGCAATTTGTATCAAGAAGGTGTCAGAAGTAGATTTGTTGGGCGAACCATCTGGGCGATCTTTTGATTATTACGTGTTATCTGGGACGCCTTGAGAGGAAAATGAGGGTGGTGCGCTCACGAAAAGTATGGATCACCTCAGCGATATTGCCACCCCCCTACGGGTTGGGAGGAAGTGGCGACATAGAAACTCGAGACCCGTAGGAAGATCGGTGCGAAATGTTGCACGTGAACTGACCTGACATTTTGATCCAAAGGATGATGGGAGACAAGAAGTGGAGATAGAGGCGGTGAAAAGGTCATCTTTAAAAGCCAGCGGCCAATCTAACCAAACATTTGAGGCCATTATATGTAAAGGCTCTAGTCGATAGCATCCACAGCCAAAGTTCTCATCGATAATGGGGCGCTATTAATACCATTCCATCTAGAATGATAAAGAAATTTGCAAAGGCACGGAGGCGACTTGATCCCTCTTGAAGTTATTCTTACGAGCTTCAATGGCGGGGCGACTTGACGAAGGGTAATGCCTTTGGGCGTGTGGTGGGAACTATCACCAAAACCACGGTATTCTTTGTAATAGGCAGGCCGACTAGCTACAATGTGTTGTTAGGAAGAGATTGGATTCATGGAAATCGTTGTATACCTTCGTCACTCCATCGGTGTCTAGTTTTTGGAATGATAAAGGTGAGGCGAAGTGGTGCAAGCGGATCATAGACCTTTTATTCTGAGCGAACTCGATCGAGAAGTTCATGTATGAAGGAAATTATGGGCTGTGAGAGTAGTCAAGATGGTGAAGAAACTCGGATCATGGCCTTGAGGCGAGGAGCCATTATCGATAGATGCATTCTTTGAAATGTTCGATCAAATGAGGCCAAACATAGTGGCCCTTGAAGAGCGATGATTGGCAAAAGATATTCAATAAATGTTGAAGAAGGTGTCTAGCCTTGGGATGTAAAGCAAGTCAATGGCTTTCGAGAAAAGTCTTGAAGGAGAAATAAGAAGAAAGCGACTTTAAAATTTTAAGGGATAAATTAGCGGTGTTCGAGAGTTAGAGCAGAATATTGGTAGAAGTGAATAAGGTGGATTGTTTGGATCGAGAAGACATCACTACAAGGAGCTTGGGCGACGATGTGATAGGAGTCATGAAGGCGAGGCGCGCATGACACAAGACCCTTTGGTGAAAGTAAATATTGGAGATGAACAGAGAAGATCGCCCAGCGTTTGTCGGTCGGATGCTTAGCAAAGAGGTAAGTGACCGAGTTAATTGCTTTGTTAAAGAGTATAGAGATTGTTTTGCTTGGGAATATGAACACATACTGGTTTAGATAAAAATTTGGTAGAACATAGGCTACCAACTAAGCCACACTTTAAACCACATAAGCAACCCCAGACGTTTTGCTCTAATGTATTGCCGCGAGTAAAGAAAGAAATAAACGATTGTTAAAAGCGGGTTTTATAAGGATGGCCGGATATGTTGAATGGTTGTCTAATATTGTGCTATATCGAAGAAAAATGGTAGTATTAGGGTTTGCATAGATTTGAAATTTGAACTTATAGCGCCCAAAGATGAATATCAATACCAGCGGTAGATTCCTTAGTAGATTCAAGCTGCTTGGGACATGTGATGTACTCTTTTATGGATGGATATTGAGGATACAACCAAATTTATATATTTGAAGAAGATATACATAAAGCGCATTCGGATGCCGGTGCTCTAGGATGTTTTGAATGGGTGGTCATGCCTTTTGGTTTAAAAATCGGGGAGCCACTTATCAAAGGGCAATGAATCTAATTTTTCATGACATGATAGGAGAATTCGTTGAAGTTTATGTTGATGATATAGTGGTTAAATCATTGAAGAAGAAAACCATCTCCAACAATTGAAGCGTTCATTCGAGCGGATGAGGCGATATAAATTAAAATTGAATCCGTTGAAGTGTGCATTTGGTGTTAATGCGGGAAATTTCCTAGGATTCCTAGTGCATGAAAGAGAATTGAACTTGATAAAAATAAAGCAAAAGCCATTTTAGAGGCTAAACCACCTAAGAACAAAAGGAATTACAAAGATTCCTTGGGCAAGTGAACTTCTTACGACGTTTCATCTCTAATTGTGCGAGGTGACGAAAGCTTTCTCGCCTCTTACGAAGTTGAAAAATCGGGGCGACTTAAATGCGGAAGGAAGAGCATCAAGAGGCTTTCCATAGCACGAAGACATATCTGTCAAATCCACGGTTATTAGTTTCACCTATCAAGGTCGGCCGATGAAAGTTTATATATCGGCGAGCGAGAGTCAATAAATTTGGACTAGTTAAGCCGGGGCGACCGGTTTGGAGAAGAAAAGGCGATATATTATCTTAGTAGGCGACTCTTGTGTGTGAATGTAATTATTACGCTATTGAAAAATTATGTCTTGCTTTGTATTTTACATGTACTAAATTAAGGGCTTACTTACGACTGTAACTATTTACTTAATTTCTAAAGTAAATTTGGTTAAGTACATATTCTCTAAATCTATTTTGCATCAAAAAGTTGGTCTTTGGACTTTAGCACTCTCGAATTTGAAATCTGATTCATACCACAAAAGCGGTAAAAATCAAGCATTGGCTAACTTTTGGCGATCATCCATGCTTGGGCGTACCTAAGGAAATTGAATTAGAAGTCAATTTGCTCGAGCTAAAACACTGGATTTTATACTTTGCGGTTCAAAAACCGCTAGAGTGCGGGGAGTAGGGGTAGTGCTAATAAACCCACTAGGGGTTTGTTACAAGTTTGCTTTCATACTGGTGAAATGTGTACTAATAATCAAGCCCGAATCTGAGCGTTGATTGTCGGTTTAAATTATTATTGGATTTGGGGGAAAACGTGCTTATCAGGGTGATTCTCAACTAATAATTTATCAATTGAATGGCGATTTTAAATGCCAAAGTGACTCTGTCATAAGTCGATATGGCGTTGCTCAAGAAGCTCTTGGGACGAGTTCGACCAAGTAGAGCTTCAATCGTTAATAGAATGTATAACGATTTGGCAAATGAGTTGGCCCAAATGGCATCGAGTTATTCAAAAATGTTAAATAGCGATTACTGCGTGCGAGTGCGGAACGATATTGCACTGTACTTCAACGAAGAGGCGAAGGGTTTAATGTGCATTGTATACAAAATGGAGCGCATTGGATTGGAGAGAAGAAATACAAAAATTCACGGAAGAACCCCCAATAAGAAGAAGCGACGGGAAGTTAAAATTACGTTCTTTGAACTATTTCTTTGGTTGAAGGAGAATTATATAAAAGCGCTCGGATGGTATACTTTTGAAGTGCATAAATTTGCGAGAAGCTAAAGTGGTTATGGCGAAGCACATGAAGGAGTGTGCGGAGCACATCAAAGTGACCAAAAGATGAGGTGGTTGATCATCGAGAATGGGTATTATTGGCTAAAATGGGCGAGATATGCGTTCGGTATGCTAAAAGTTGCTTGGAGTGTCAAAAACATGGCCCGATCAAAGAGTGCCGGCCAGGGAAATGGTACCTATTATTAAACCATGGCCTTTCAAGTGTTGGGCGATAGACACGATAGGAAAGATTTACCCACCATCGTCGAGCAACACGCCTTTATAATAGTCGCTCTGATTTTTTCACTAAATGGGTAGAAGCGATACCATAAAAAGAAATTTCCCAAGGAAATGTCATAGAGTTCATTCGTGATCATAAGTATATAGATTTGGGATACCTTGTAGTGATGGACCATGGAACTTCTTTGAGCGGGAATCAAGTGAAAGAATTTACGGCGAGTTTGGAATCAAGTTGGCGAACTCTCGCCTTATTCGCCCAATCAGCGGCCAGCGAGAATCGTCAAATAAGGTTTTAAAGAGTATCATAAGGAAAATGATGGCGAAAATGCTAGAAATTGGCATGAATGCTTGAATAGGCGTTATGGGCCTATAGAACTTCGCCGCGATCTAGTACTAAAGTAACTCCTTTCGGTTGACATATGGGCAAGAAGCAATCTTGCCTATGGAAATTAATGTGCAATCGATCGAATCGTTTGCAAAATAATATAGATGAAAATGAGCATCTTGAACTACTCGTTCAAAATTTATTAAATTGGACGAACTAAAGTTGAAGCGTTTTGGATAGGTTGCAAATTCGAGAAAAGACAAGTGGCTTCATATTATAATAAAGGGTTATAGCCAAATGTTTTATACGAAAGATTTGGTATGGAAAACAATACTCCCATTGGATAGTAGTAATCAAAGTTTGGGAAATGGTCACCAAATTGGGAAGGACCATACGAGTTAAAGAGGTGTTGCCAAATGGGGCATATCATTTAGAAAATTTGGATGGTATGAGGCACATGAGGTCTATTAATGGCAAATATTTAAAGAAATGCGTTAAAATGGGTTTGGGATTTTGAGCGATTAGAGGTTTAAACATTAAGGGACGCAATTCTATAAGCGAATAGAGCACTTTCATTTCATCGAGATAATTTGGTTGCCATAAGTGGCTGCCATTACAAAAGGAAAGCTGGATAAAACAAAAGTTGTCCTTAAAACTTTAAAATCCTAACTACATCCTACCCCGAATAGGCGCATTTGCTCTCTAAGTTTTCCACTCATGTATTTGTTGAGCGAGGCGGCGGATAGTTCATCCATAAACCCGTCGTCCACTTCTAAACTTGAAATAACGCTCAAGTAAAGTTTAGCCGTTCAACTTCACTGTGAGCATTGCGCTTCTTGGGTACTTGACTGGCCTTCTGATCGTCCATCTTTTCTTGGATTTCTTTCATCGGTAGCCAAACTCATCATCAAGAGTCTTCAACCATGACCTCGGAAGAAATCTCGTTCAAATTGTTTTGGCTTGATCGATTTTCTGGTGAAGGAGTCCTTTTCGGTCGTGGCCCGACATATTGAGTCTTCTTGGCTTTGAGCTCCACATTCTTGGCGACAATGCACTTATCTCGATGAATGACTTTCAAAGATAACTTGAGATCGTGGGGAGTTTGGCGAAGGAAGCTCAAGTGCTTGAGCCATTTGGTGGCTTAAATGCTCAAATTTGTCCCGATGGTTGGCGACACTAGCATGTGAGATATCCATGTCCATGAAGGAAGTATATTCAAATCTTGCTTGCTTTAGGATGTTCATGTTTTCCATGGAAAAAGCACGGAGGCGGAAGAAGGACGGTGGCGAGAAGGCGAGCAGGCGGCGACTAGCCTTCACTTGTTCCCATGGCGTAAACAAGTCTGAATAGGCGCAAGATGGTATCGACATCTGTAAAGTAAAAAAAAAAAAAACAATTACTTAGTGTTTCTTTGGAAATAAGCAAAGTAAGGAGATCGAAAGAAAAATTACCTCATCGGTGGTCTTAGAGGAAGAAGGGGAAGTGTGCCCACAGGCGATTTTACCGCTGTGAAGATTCGCTATCCGAGCGTGATGGCTCGGTACAACCGGACGTCTTGGCTCGGTACAAGCCGGCAAGTCAATTGGTCTTTCTGCAAAGGGCGAATGATGATAAGTGCTTCAAGAGTAAAGCCGTGTCAAATGGTAGAATTAGAAAAATGATTACAACTATAAGCACATATTACCATCGGTTCTACACGGAGAGAAGCATACGAAATGATGAAGATTCTTCAGCTGCACAGGCGATTGAAGCGGTAGGGTCTCAAATCCGCACCGGGCAAATCCACTTCTATGGTCGGCTCGGACGATCGAAGAATTGAAGGGTCGGGCGATGTGGAATCTTTCGAAGGAGAAGTGACTCCCCTACGGTTTAGAATACAAAGAGAATGTCAATATTCATGCTAAAGAGTTCTTTAAATGAGGAAAATCGGGTTACCTTTCTTACGATCATAGGAGGAGCACCACCATCATCATCACTTTCATCGTCGGCTGATCGGCGGGTCCGATCTCTGGCCGTTCTGTTGGATGTACCTCTCGCAACTCGGTTTGGGCGGGAGGAGAGGCTGGATTGAATGGTAAGTGCGGTGAGCGTCTAGTACGCCTTTGTCGAAGGCTTTGTGGGAGAAGGCGAAGGAGGCGGGTTGTTTAGCGGATATGGGCGCGGCGGGGATAGGAATCGGAGTAGAAGAAATGGAAGTTCTCGAGACCACGACCCCTCAGTATGTGGAATGCATGGTTGACATTAGTAGTGAAGAATCTCGCTTCATAGAAGGCCAAAGCATTCAAAGAGAGGATGAGCGGCCAAAGTGGGATTGAAAGGAGCGAGAGAACCCGTTCATCGAGGAAGCATTACGCTCTTCTATAGCACTGTGCTTCTACTTTGGTAATGGTATGGAAGCGTTCTTGAAAATTCTTTGAGTAACAAGGAGGAAGAGGCCAAGTTTGGCCAAAAAAACCAATTGTCGGGCAAAAGAGCGGGAGCATAGACCTCAACTGAGCCTTGGCATTGGTGCCGTGAGAATGTCATGAAACAATTCTCGCCCGGTCAAGTATTGGACCCAAGCGGGCAAGACATTACTCACCTCGTTCAAAGTAAGAGGGGTTGGGCGTGGCGGGACTTGATGAATGGAGAAAGGAAAGAAAGAGAATTGAGTTTAAATTGTAAAAAGAATGTAAAGGCGTCCGGTTAGACATATCAGCAGGGAGCTAATTGGTTAATAATTAGCGTAACAACTCGCGGACCTAGGAGGAATTGAAGGAACACCAAGTTGTGGAAAATATGCTCTCAACCACAATTGAGCGAGCGAAAGAGGCCCACTTCCGGTGGGAGAAGCATTGGTCTAAGGTGATGTTGAAGGTAAGCCATACCTCTATAGAAGGCGGCGAAGCGAGAAAGAGAGGTTTAAAGACCTACGAGAGCTAACTTTCGTGGGCGATAGGCAAATAGGCCATGGAAGGTTTAAGACTAGGAACCTGAAGAATGTACCTACGGCCGAACTTGGAGAAAGCTACGCTTCTGCATGTGTGGGATCTTTGCCGTGTTTTCATAAAGCTCTTGCATGCACGAATAGAGTCAAGTAAACTTCTTATCAAACTTTGGGCGAGGAGGATATCAATAGGCGGGAGAAATGGTATCGCCCGGAGGAGGAAGATTGACAAAGCACCAACATCCCTTAGAGTAGCAGACATTGGGCGAGGGGAAAATGAAGGTATTGTACTCGAGAAGACCCGAAGCTTAGGGCGATTGGGAAAAAAGCTGGGTCATATAGCGGGGGCGTGTGGCAATTTCAAAAGATCGAGAAATCTAGCACGATCAAAAAGCGCCTTCGTGGGGCATGCTTCATCATCTGCGCATGCGGAGGCGGAAGGTGGTATCGATTTAGGCCATGTGCGAATGCTTTTCTCATGGTTGGCTTCAATGAGAATGGGTCAAGAAAGGAGGTCCTTGGGTACAAGGAAAAAATTGAAGGTGTGGCGGTCGTGATAGAGTGCATCCTGAGCAGCGGGCCCAAATAGAACTCGTTCATATCGGCCTAGAGGGTAGAAGATTTGATGGGTTTACATAAGGTTTGGTCGGGAGGTCTTGGAAATCTTGAAAGTAATGCTATTGTTGGAGGAAGCTACGGGCGTCGACATGGTTTGAGAAAATGGACAAAAAGATTGCAAGAGGCGATCGGTTTGGAAAGATGAGTGAGAGTTAAAGAAAAGATGAATGAATAGTGTCCTTTTTATAGAGGAGAAAAGGGACAATGATGTGATGAAATTTGGGCGTGGTCATTGGTAATGGCGCCTTTTGGGGTTTATATAAATCGTGCTCTTAGATTTTGAATTAAAGGCGCCAAAAACTTTCGGAAGATGAAAGCATACACAAGTGAATATGGCTAATTAAATAAGCAATTATATTAATTAAGCCGTATTGAAATATTATTGACATATGAAATAATAAGGGCCTAAAAGAGACTTAAGAAAAATTGTACATGTGAGCCCATAATAAATACCCAAACATATAGGCTTAGAAAATATGTCGGTCGAGGCCAACGGATGCCCAAATAAATTTGTATATAGGCCTGATAGAAATTGTCCAAGCCGGGAAGGGCCCAAAATGGACATCGCCCGGATCGAAGCCTTTCGGGCGTTGGGCGATTAGAATAGTCAATCATTGCATAAAATGCTTGTTCATAAGTAGTTTTCTCATTTTCTTATCATTGTTCCCACGTTGTAAAGGAGTTACAAACTTGAATTATTGTGGAGGAGTTACAAAATTGGATTATCATGAAGGGAAGTTGGATCATCATGGGGAAGTTACAAGCAGTTGGGATCATCATGGGAGAAATGGGCGAGTTATTTAGGCGGCGAGGTGGTTCTTTGGGTATAAGCAATTTGGATTATCATGAAGGAGTTACAAGAAGTTAAATCATCATCATGGGAAGTTACAAGCAGTTGGAATCATTATGGAAGAAATGGGCGTTATTGGGCGGCGAGGCGGTTCTTTGGGCGATGAGGGAAAGCTGGGCGATGAGAAGTTTTATGCAAGATTGAAGGAAAGCGTGTGGTAAAACCGTTTGGCAAGGTATAAAGAAAGGAGATTGATTGAAAAAAAGGAAGCCAACTCTCAAAAAAAGAGAAATGTAATTTCATTCCATTTAGTCTTAAATATTTCTTTCTGGTGAATTCTAGTGTGCTTGTGCTTGCCCTTGGGCATTTCGTTTTCTTTTCATCCTTTGTCATTATTGTAGTCTTCATAAATCAAAACCCCTTGTTGGGACTTTGTCTCAAAAGGTTTGGCGTCCACTACACATCGTCAGATCCTTTAATTGTTAGGAAATAGGCCAAATGCCAACAATGTTATTCCACAAGATGAATCGGAAGGGACCAAATGCTGCTACTTGAATCGTTCACCATTGTAGAACTTTATCAACTCAAAGCACTACTTTTAAAAAACAATGGTAACACTTTACCTTTTGTGAATACCACCGGGTATATCTTCATCATCACTCCTCATCTCAATTGGATCATAGATGAGTGGAGCAACATATTGCTAAACTTGAATTCTATTACCAACACAAAAACAGACAATTACTAAACTTAATTCTCGTTCAATTTGCGAAATGGTGGTCAAACAAAAATTGGATACAGGTTTAGCAAGTTATCAGCAGAAATCACCCTCCGAGTGGTGTACTTTATACTCAAAATTGAGTCAATATATGTTGTCGGTTGGCGAGCTTACTCGAGCATTGAATTGTAGTGTGATTTTCCCCTCCGTTTTTGTGTGATGCAGAGCATGCGTATGAGGAGGACAATTGGCACAGCTGGGCGATCGGCTTAATGGACTATATCTGCCATAACCTTCACCATGCATGACACACCTTGACAACAACATATCTATCGCCCACTCCCGAGCCTATGGCATCAATGATTGGGACATCCAACTCTTACGGACTATTTGGGCACCTCCAAAATAAATCCAAAAATTAGTTTTGAGTGTAAATATTTTTGTGATATTTGTCCTATGCTAAACAAGCGATTGTTTTTTCCATCGGGTTCAATAAATTCTTCTATGGCACTTTTTTGATCCTTTCATACATTGTGATGATTTTGGGGCTTCTACATAAATAGAATCTCTCTTTAGGTGCTTTCGTTTTTCTAAGCATTGTTGTGATTATTGAGAGTTGCTTGGATTTCAGCTGTCGTTTAAATAGGGGCTTCGACCACTTACTAAAATTTTTTTCTCATGGGTGAAGACTCGATTTAATTAAGATTAATGTCATCCGTTATAATAATGGAAGAGTTTCACTACTATGAAGAGGGTCTATGGCGTGACATATATTTAGAAGCGACAAAAGTAGCCTCTATTAATTCTACATAGTAGCGGCAGCGCGCGAAATGTCGTCGGCAATCTGAAAAAAAACTTATAAGCGGCGACGTATGTAGGTATACTATATTTCAACTTCATTAAGCTGTTGTGTAGAAGCTGCCGCGGCGTCTTTCGATTGTCGTCGCCTTGGCTAAGATTAGGAAAGGCGGGAAGTAATAATGACATTTTTGGTGGATATATAGCGGCGACAGCGTAAACCCGAATTGATATCTTGATGATGATGTAAGTAAATGATAAGTGTATTTTTCTGCGTAAAGTGTGGAAGGGGACTATAAGCGGCGACATGCTACCGTGTTAAGCTATCTATTTATCATTTAGGCGGGAGATTTGGCGTGATTGTTTATATGGCGACGACATATGTGGTCGCTATAGCCCTATTGATTAAATTTTTCGGGTGGCGTGAATAATTACTTGCACCGAAAAATGGGAATGATTCTTTAGCTGACGGCGGTATGTCTATAAGCGTTTGACGACAATGTCGTCGCTATAGACTATCTTTATCTTCTTCAATGTCCGCATTTTACGTATTGCATCTCAAGTATTGCATCTACACACACTATGACATATCAATTCTTCTCCATCTCCATTTTTCATCTCCATTTCTTCATAATCATCTCTCTAATTATTATCAGTCTTGTGTTTGTGAGATATAGTATTTTACAAATATGGATATTGATAAAGTTGGACAACAATTAGAAATCGCACTGAGTCGCTGATTTTACGAGGCGGTTTGCAAGCATTTATAAACATGGCGAGGGCATGGGTATGACGGAGGAAAATTAAATATTAAGTGCAAAAAAATGTTTAAGCGGTCTCACATCCATTCAAATTATAGAGGCTCATATTTAAGTAATGGTTTCTTGAAAATTATATCCTTGGATATATCATGGCCGAGATTGATGTTAAGTCTTGCGGCGAATGTGTATAGGCGAATAAAGCGAGATGGTGTGGAAGATGAGATGATGGATGTAATAGGCAGCGTAGTTGGTGATGAGCATCACGGTACAAGCTTGCCAAATGGATACTATAATAGATGTTTGGAGGGCTCTCCATTCGAGCTAATGCCGAGTTCATCATTTCATCCTAAATTTTTTTATTCAAGTTGATGCATATTAAAGTTATGAACAAATGGACAAACAAGTACATGGATGATCTTTTGAAATTAAAGTTAGCATTCCCAAATATGAACTGATTTGACTCTCGCTCTGACTAGAAGCTGATAGCGAAGCTTTGGTTTGGGTTACAAATCCATTCATGCACCCAGAACATTGTACTGCATTTTTGGGGTGAACATCTTGATAGACAAACTTACCCGATTTGCAGGGAAAATCGTTGGGTTCACACTTGCGGGAAAGTGAGCAGGAAGATATTACGCCATAAGGTGTTGCGATATTTTCCTTGGCCCCGGACTAAGCGTATATTCGCGGCGAAAAGGATATTACCAAAAACTTATGAGGTGGTACGATTATAGGAAGGTCTGGGGCGATGATGAAATGCAACATCATCGTTGATGGAAAGGCATGGCGGGATTTTGACTTGAAACATCAATGTTACGTAAGTGAGATCGAAGAATGTCGGGGTTAGGTTTGTACATGACCGGTTTGTCGTGGCGGGACCCAAAGACCACAGTGGCGAGGATTATTGATTCGTTCGGACATTTCACACTTCAAGGGATGGCAATTCGGTCCAACCACTATGAGCGGTGGTGACTATGTGAAATTTTAAATTATGTGAATATAATTTTATCGACATGCATGATATTATTATTTATTATTATTTTTCATGAGGCGGAGGATAAACTTGTTGAGTTCAGGAGAAGACTCAGAAGACATAGAGTCGCCTCTGACAGCGTCGTTAAGCTGGCGTGCTAATCGAGAGGTTCTCGAGGAGAAACAGCGAGGTCACGTCCAAGTGGGGTTGATTCCCGGGTTAGAAGAACCTCTCTCAGCTCGATTAAACCGCTGCATCGTTTGCCTGAAGAACTTCCCGTCAGGTCCTCTGCAGAACCCGAATAATGATGTTCGGTTTTGCCATATACGAAGCAGCTCGCTGAAGTCACGGCGTGAAATTGAGCTTTTAAAAAGTAAAAATACCAGGCTGCGCCCCTCACCGGATGAGAGGAGGGCGGGGGCGAGGGCCAGGAGCGGCAGTTTAGAGAATACATGTAGATTTTTGAATTTTTATATATTATTTATATTATTTGGAAAAATTTTTTTTTTAAAAATTCAAAAGCGTTTATAGCGGCGACAATAATAGTCATAGCTGCCAAATAAACATTATTGAAAAAAATTAAAAAAAAAATTCATAACGTTTATAAGCAGCGCGTGCAATAAATGCCTCACTAGAATAAATACATTATTTGCTCGGCCGTGGCCTTTATCCGTGTTTGTAATGGACTCGATTAATATGGCGATGACGCAATGGTCTCTATTATTTTGTCTATATCCCGACCGGTTTTTGCGGCGACTATGTAGGTCCCCATAAAATCCAGTTTTCGAGATATGGTCACGACTACATTGAGGGCGACATTGTCGTCGCTATAAATCTGGAAATTTATATAGAGGCGAGCGTGGTGTAAATAGCTGTAACTCTAGAGGCAGCTAACTTGTTGCGGTGACATATTCTGCGACGACTTTGTATAGTCTCTAAAACAACAAAGATACGACTTATGAACATTCGGTGACGACAAATGTAAATACTAACCTCCTCATTTACGGTGATGTTTATCTCTCTCCAGCCATTTTTTCAAGAAAATGGAACTCACTTCAACGATGTGCCCACTACACCCAGCCAATTGGTGAAGAGCAGCAAACATAGACATCTCCTAAATGTAGCACCGATCAACCAGCTTTCAAGCCAAAGTACCTATACAATTTTAGGAAGAAAGTGTTAAACGACACTGCTTAATCAATAGATTACCAATTCCACTTTTTATCAAACCAAACAACGTTTCTGAGTCTATAAAAGCGACCACCCGTATATACTCGTCTTACGTATTTTGGTTGCTTGTGCTATGTTACCAATCTTAATCCCAAACACAAATTTGATGCTTGTGCACACACAAATGCATTTTCTTGAAAACTATTCAATTGGGCAAAAGGGTTATCGATTAGGCCCAAAATGGTTGTCAGTCTATGATTTAAAAATGCAATCATATATACTCTCGTGGCGATGGGTTTCCATGAAAATATTTTCTCTTTCTCTACTATTCGATGATGATCAGCAATCGCCAATCTGCCTTTATACCTAGGTTGTTTCCCAGACCTGTCACGATAGTGATCCCTCCTGCTTGAGACCAACATACCCACAGAACCTAATCTCAATAAGTCCAATCCAAGATGAACCATTTGCAACCAGCAATAATCACCCGTTTCTATCTAACACATTGACATTGCTTGATGCCCTACCGACTTGTTGATCAGGATGTCACACCCTCGACAACAATCATTCATCCCATAATCTAACGAAATTCTAACTCGACGGCTCCACAAGGAGTACAAAGACCAACTCGACTACCCGTACGCCCCGTGACTACTCACGGTGAAATCATTATAGCTACTTTATCCAACCGATTTGCATTCCTCGACCACATATACATGTCATCAATATACGAGGTATATCTCATACTATAACTATATCTTGCTCATCAAAAGCTTTATCCACATTGTATCACTTACCTAGTTGAACTAGAATCTTATTAGCGGAGGCATGTTGGGACTCGGAAATGGGTTAACACTATGAAAGAGGAGATATTGGCTCTTGAATCCAAATAAAATGTGGAGCATGGTTCCATTACCACCCGATCATCATCTATTGTTTTTTTTTTTTTTGCAAATGGGTCTATAAAAGTGAATACAACTCGAATGGAGTGCAGCCGAGCGCTCTGAAAGCCTTTGTTAGCTAAGGGCTTCACCGCGATTATAAAGCGTTGATTATCTTTGAGACATTTGCTACGTTTGCTAAACTTCACTCTTTCTTGCCTCTTAGCCATTGCATACATTCATTATTGGTCCTCCATCATATGGATGTTCAACGCCTTTCTTAAGCTGACGACTTGCGCGAGGAGGTTTATATGACTTCTCCCTGGTTTTTCATCCAACAAAGTGCATGGTAGTATGTCATGAAGTTGATTTCACAAATTTCTCACTAAAATTCGAGTTTGGTTTCAAATAATCTAAGCGAGACTCACTTAAGGTTGGGGATGGGTTTTATTACAATTATCCTTACGTATGTCGACGATATGATTATCCTTTGGGAGCAGTGAGTGTAATACAGAGGATGCGAAGATTTTTGAGTAGTTGTTTTCGGGATTAAATACCTTGGTTATTTGTAGTATTTTCTTGGAATAAGTTCCTTGTTCAAAGTCAAAGAATTTCCGTCAATCGATGCAAATACACTCTTGACATCTTAGAAGGAGGCGGCACCTTTAGGCTCTAAACACCGCAAAATTTCTATGGAGCGTAATCTAAAACTTGCATCTAATGAGGGAAGTTGCTTGATGATCCAACACATTACATAAGTTGGTTTAGGAGTTAATTTATCTTACAATTGCTAGGCCAGGGCATTTACATACTCAGAGTCCAATCTCAACGAGTCTGATTCCATGCGACAACCAGGAAAGCCACATGTCGAGCATTATATCGGGTATTTATACTATTTAAGCTATTTCGGGAGTGAGGCCTTTTATTTTAAGTCACATGGAGAGTTTTGATTGTCGGGTTTACTGTGATGCATTACAGGGGTGGAGTGTCCAGGATACTGGGCAGTCCATGGCCCGGATTTGTTGTGTTTTCTTAGTAACTCACTTATTTCATGGAAAGCATGAGAATAAGTCAAATTATCGCGGTCCTTGACCCAGAATCCGGTATAGGTCCGTGGCGGCACGAATGCCCGTGAATTAACTTGGTTGTGATATTTGTTGAGGACTTGGAAGTCTGCTTGTCAGGAAAGCTAGTACGACTTTTTACGCATGTAGCGGTGATAATATACATCTCATTAACTTGATCTTTCATGAAAATTACTAAATTACATTGACATAAATTTGCCCAGCGAATGGTTTACCGTCTTGTGAATGAAAATACAGAACTCAGGACTTATACGTTGATGGTGAAGAATCAAGTTGTGAACTTATTAACTAAACCGTTCTGGGAAGATGGCCTTCCTCATCTTTCACTTGGAAAGTTAGGGTTCTTGACATTCACTCTCGACTTGAGGGGTAGTGTTGTTAAAATGAGGCTGTGGAAAATCAAGCTATATGATTTTGTGTTCATATATATCTATGAAGGTGTGGTAATTATCAAGTGATTGTTTCAGATCTGATGCTTGATGACATATATACAGCAAACCATTTAATATATCAATTCTCCAAAATTTCATATCCATGAAGTCCTTGCAAGTGCATGGCAAACAATAAAGTGATTAAGGTAAATATTGTTCCAACCGCACAATTAGAGTAGACTGGGTGGCTTTCGAGTTAAACATAACTTGTTGGACACACGCTACACACCCATAAGTAACTAGTCATTGAAGATACTAAATTTTAGGATCCACCTCTATTTTTCTATCTTAACTTCAATTCTCGTAATTAACACTACTAGAATGAGTTTGATGATAAATATGTTTAATAACTAGAATTAAATTAATTTTTACATCAAACCTACAATATCTCTATGAATAATGAGGTATGCTACAATCGTGAAAAACTACGATGTGTTTAAATAAAGACTTTCAGCATATGGGGTTATATTGCTCCTAACAGGTTTTTGACTGTTACTTTCACATTATGTGCGACTTTTATTTTTCCAATATCTTCGAAAACTAAATGGATGTACATTTCAATTCAATCTGGTTGATTAAATGGTGAAGACATTGAAACAGAACTACTCCAATTTTGATAATAATGGTAACTACATGAGTATTCTATGTTCTTTGAAAATTTCATATTGTTCGATTAGTCAGTTTTTTCTATATCAAAAGATTTTATTGCTACATAGTAAGATTGATTCATTTCTCTAAGCTACGAGGTTACATTTGTCCAACTCGAAAATTTTATTTACTGCTTATATATTAAGTATTTTTACATAATTCCGAGTTGGAGAGCGAGTACCACATAGGTTATACCAGCAAGTAGTTTCAGTTTGACATAATTTCATTTATATAACTCTCTCAAAGGTGTGGACAATTTTATGACTGCTACATGCATGAATTCGGAAACTACCTAGGATGTTTATGGGTGAGCATTAAATAAGCGAAACATCTGAAATCGAGACTATCAAATTTTGATGGTAGCTAGGCTAAATTCTATAATACGCAGAAATTTCATAATTTGGGTGATAGTTTTCTATAATAAGAAATTTTTATTACTCCATGACCATTGAGAGAAATTTTAGTAACAATTTTCTAAGAATAGTATGAATTAATTACATTAAGTATTTTCTAAAAATTCATAATATTGATCGAAATAGCATAATCTCTTAGGGGAGAAAAAAGTCTTGAAACTTAACAATGCTCAACTCACATTTGGAATCACATATTCCAACTTCATAAACTCGATATCTCTCAAGTATGCGAGTTCGATTGGACATCTTTGAATGTAAATCACTTGACATGACAAACCCAGTGACACTACTTGAGTTAGTTGAGCACTTTTATGGTTGAAAAGCGAAGGCATAATACGTACCGCAGCTTAATCGCATTCTAATCCGTTTGGAGTTTTTGTAAGCAAAAATGTCCAAGAGCAAAGAGAGCAGATATTGGATCACACACCGACTTCTCGTCTTCTTTTAAAGAGCGAACCTTTGAAGCGTGCTTTATTTTACTAGCCATGCACTTGATCGGTTCTGGTGTAGCATCATCTAAGTGCATGGTTGAAATGAAATTCCATATCATTGATCGCACATGGGAGGATGTTGGGAGCATGGACAAGAGCCAAGATTGAATTTCTATGTAAATGCGTTACTATTTAGGGCGTGGTAATCGAGTAACTCGACAAACTCCATTTTGAGTTTGTCGAGTTATATTAATTAACTATAAAATATTTTTTATTTTTATATTTGTGTTTAGTTGAATTAAAAATATTGAATTCTTAAATATATGTTAATATAAAATAATTCTTATATTAATTACTAAATTTTTTTTGTAACAATGCTTGATTGTGTCTTGCTCGATCAATTTTATTTATTATTAAATTTATACTATTTATTAGTTTTGTAGTTTGCATATAAAAATCCATTTGATTATAAAACAATGTAAAGTTAAAATGTATACAAAATTTTTAAGCATTATGTATATATTTTGATTTATTTTTATTTTTGGGTTATTGATTATTATGTTGTATGGGTTGTATTATTTTAAAAATAAAAATTTTTATATTTGAGTTTGTGGTTTTTTTTGCATACACTTGATCGAGTAACTCGGCAATCTCAATTTTGAGTTTGTCAAGTTACTCGAGAAAATAAGCATATGCATAAATATATTTTGATAAATTTTGATTAAGTTATCTTACTCAGAAAGTGAACATATGCATAAATATATTTAATTAAAACAAAATTAATTATTGTAATAAAATTTATATAATTATTTTAACAAGTTGATATAGGTATTATAATAAATTTTGATTAAGCTATGTTATAATAATTGATAAAATTTAATATGATATATTATAATAATTTTATATGATATATTTTTATTATAATATGTTACAATAAATGATAGAATAAAACATTTATTCATTTGATTATTTTATCAAGTAACTCGACAAACTAAAATTTGAGATTGCCGAGTTGCTAGATCAATTATATGCCAAAATAAATACCAACAAATTAAATTTACCAAATAATATACATAAAAAAACCACAAATAAAATAAAATATGCATGTCTCAGTTTCTCAAGTAACTCGACAAACTAAAAATTGAGATTACCGAGTTACTTGATCGAGTATATGCCAAAACCAAATACTCAAAATGAATTTTTATTTATAATAAATTAATATTATTACAAATTGATATTATAATAAATGGATATTAAATTTTATTATATTATTAATTATACTAAAATTGATTATTGTAATAAAATTGGTATAATTTTTATAATAAATTGATATAATTATTATAATAAATTTTTATTACACTATTTTATAATAATTGCTAAAATAAATAAAAATGTAATACATTTTAATAGTTTAATATAATATATAATAGTTTTATATGATATATATTTTACTATAATATGTTATAATAAATGATAGAGTAAAAACAATTATGCATGTGCTTACTTTATAAAGTAACTCGACAAACTAAGCGGAAAAGTCCACACGACAAAAAAACAAAAAACAAAAAATTTGTCGAGTTGAATAGTAACTCGACAAAGTTCTGTTCATAAAAAAAATTTCCACTTACTATTCAACTCGACAAACTTTGTCAAGTTCTGTTCATGCAAAAAAAAAATTATTTTTATTTATTTTTATTTTTATGTGACTTTTCCACTTACTATTCAACTCGACAAACTTTGTCGAGTTGAATATAACTCGACAAAGTTACTTGTTCATGCAAAAAAAAATTTTCCCCACTTACTATTCAACTCGACAAACTTTGTCGAGTTCTTTCATGAAAAAAAATTATTTTTAATTTTTTATTTTTATGTGAACTTTTCCACTTACTATTCAACTCGACAAAATTTGTCAAGTTGAATAGTAATCGACAAAGTTTGTCGAGTGTGTGGACTTTCACAAACTCGACAAACTTTGTCGAGTTGAATATAACTCGACAAAGTTTGTCGAGTTCCTTCACATAAATTTTTTATTTTTTATTTTATGTGGACTTTTCCATTTCTAATTTTTTCACTTGACAAGATTTTTTTCTTGTCGAGTGTGAACTTCAGAAAAAATTTCTTTTAAATATATATATTTTACTCGACAATAATTTTTTTTCTTTTCCTCTTACATGTATAGATTATAATTAATTCACCTACAATTTTATTGTTTTGCCATTGACCATCCCCAACATTTAAATTTTGTTGAAAGCCCAATTTGACCTTTTTTTTTTTTGTGGGATTTTGTCCTAAATTCTACAATATTCATTTATTTGTCTTAAATTCTATATTATAATTCTTCACTATACTTGCGATCTTAAAACTAGTATATATATATATATATATATATATATATATATATATATATAGAGAGAGAGAGAGAGAGAGAGAGAGAGAGAGACACACACACACACACACACACACAATAGAAGCCCTAAAACTTGTGCCTAAAGTTACCAAAAAGACTCTTATGAATAGTTACCAAATTATGGACCTACAGCCTCTTCAGGTACCTCACTCAAGTGAGGAACATGTCCAGCTCAAGCGAGGATGGTTTTAAAACTTTGATATCTCTATATCTCTACCTCGCTTATATATATATATACACACACACACACACACTACAATAGAAGCCCTAAAACTTGTGCCTAAAGTTACCAAAAAGACTCTCATGAATAGTTACCAAATTATGGACCTACAGCCTCCTCTTCAGGTACCTCACTCAAGTGAGGAACATGTCCAAGCTCAAGCGAGGATGGTTTTAAAACTTTGATATCTCTATATCTCTACCTCTTGCTAGAGATTTCAATACTTAGCCAATTTTCTCTCTTTTCATTCTCCACATGGGGATTTTATCCTACAAAACAAAACAAACCAAAATTAAATAGAAATGTACCCAAAAGCACTCAAATGATAACGAAAATTCCTCGTCAAGAAATTGAGATAATTATATAAATTGCACTTACCAAACACCCCAAATTAAACTTTTGTTAATCTCGAACAAAACAAAATAAAACAAAGACTCAAACACACAAAACAAGATTGTGCAACCCCATTGAATTTCTTACCACATCCGCCTCATGTTTAAATCAATGCAATTGATTCAAGGAAAATATCTAAATACTGCTACATTAAAAATGTAACACTTACTCCATACTCGACTCGTATATGTGTGAATAGTTATGTCCAATCATCGCTCTAGCCTAGATAAATTTATGCATATGAATGAATTCTTAAGTCTCTTCAATTCCGACCCCAATGGTCAAGTTTTCATTTCCCACTCGTGAATATCACACCTTACTCAAATATCTATCAACTTTTTCTGAAAATGTTTAAATATGGTAAAGTCTCATTCACCCAACTCTTTACTAAATTCTCGGTCTCAAGTTGGAATGATCTAACTTATTAAGGTGATTATTTCACTACAAAAACCGTGGCTCGAAGCGGATTTTCGTTCTTTGAAGCCACGATATCCGTGCCTAATAGTCGCTACCAACGGACTATTTGAAGCGAATTTTCGTTGCTATTTTGAGGGTCTGAAAGTTACCATGAATTTACATTGGTGATCTTCAAAGCAAATTTCCGTTGGTAAAGGTGTGCACCATTACCAAATTTCCGTTGGTAATGTCTCAACCCTTTACCTACGGATTTCCGTTAGTAATGACACCGCTTTACAACGGAAATTCGTTGGTAACTTCGACCCTCAAAATAGCAAGAATACAGTACTATTACCAACGGAAATTCCGTAGGTAATGGTGCAAATTTTAATAATTAAAAATTAATTTTATATACTTGGTGGACCCGACCCAACTTGCAAATTATAGGTTTGAAACTCGACCCAAAAGGCGACCATCCACTAAGCTTTGTCAAGTATTTTATTATTTTATTAATTTAGAAT
>JALRMA010000149.1:0-44408 GCA_023638005.1 Forsythia suspensa
GCCGAGTCCCAAGGGGGAGAGGTTGAGGGGAGTCCCGGGGGGGAGGTTGAGTGCATCCCAAGTTGGAAGAGGGAGGGTCGAGTCCCATTGGGAGGGCGGGGTCCCAATTGGGAGGGGAGGCCGAGTCCCATTGGGAGGCCGGGAGTCCCGGTTGGGAAGGCGGGTGAGTCCCGAGGGGGAAGGCCAGGGATCCCATTGGGAGGCATTTTAACAATTAATGGTTCAACCGGTCATGGATTGATTGGGCAACCGCGCTTGTTGGGTATGGTGAAAAGGCAACGGGTAATGATGGCGTTTAATTTTGGGGCTTTGGTGGTACAAAAGTCGCGCGTGATAACACCCCAATCGGTCGTTCATTCAAATTTTGGTGTCCTTTGAAATTGGGTAGAGATGGGACGTCTTGGACGGTGTGGATGGATTTTCGATTGATCCACGGTGTAAAATCATCCCACTTTGCCTATATATAAGTGAGAGGGTTATAATTTTTCTTTAACGCTATTTTGAGAAATTGAGAGAGGTTGCATTTTAGACTTGTGTATTTTTGGTTTGTCTCCGCTTCATTTCCGTGAAGTTTTAGGTTTAGGTAAACCCTTTATCCAAAGCCCTTTACTTATTAATTTCTTTTATTTTGACAATTCCGTGAAGTTTTGCGAGGCCCTAGGGTTGGGGACAGAGGTCCCCACTGTCTCCCTCCATGGCGGGTGTTGCCTCTGGGGGTTTGGCCTCGGACGAGGCGATGGATATATCTTTTACCAAGGGTAGCGGAGGCGGACCCTTTTTGGCCGACCGTTGGTGGATGCCATGGATGTCCCCTAATGGTGGAAGGGACTTGGTGTCCTTGAGGGAGCAGTCGGAACCCGGGATATCGAACTCATCCGGGACGGCGAGCTTGTGCTCGGGAGGGATTGTCCCTTTGCATCTCAACGCCCTGGGTGGTTTGCGATTGCCCAACCTTTTCCAAAGGATTTTGGAGCATGGGTTGGCTCCAACAGGTGGCTCGAATGGATGGTCGGATGGCGGGGGCCTGCCTGGTTGGACATTGGTTTTGGAGATGCCCTTCACGTGTTTCAAACCTTATACCTTGAGGGCGGAAGAAAAACAAAGAGGAGGAGCTCGGTTGGTACTATTTTGCCCATGGAGGCACACAAGCCTTTGGGCCCCTCCTCCATTAAATGGGAAGGAGTCCAGTTCGGTGTCGGAGGGCGGGAGGTAATGGGCGACCGGGCGACTTGAATGTATCCGCTGAATAGCGGGGTGAGGGCGAGTGATTGATTTGATGCGGGTGACTACACTTAACTTATTCTTGGTTTTCAGGTGCACTGCAGTTATCAAGACCGTCAACTGCTTGATCTATTTACGGCGCCCCGTTGAGCGAACGGTTTCTCCTACCGGCGTTGTTTGAGTGAGTTGGGTTTGATGGCCTCCAAAGGTAATGTTGATACCCGGCTTGATTCGACCTTGTTTAGAACCGTGGTGACATTGGTACTTGTTGTTTTCCTGAAATCGAACAAGGCAGGCCCGGGCCGACCTTGGCCCGTCTATCAAAGCGGGGGGTCCTTCGGCCGGTTCCAAAGGGAGGCTCGGAAAAAATCAGAGGATCGAGTAGAGGGACACCGGGGGGAGGCCTGGTGATTGAAGTTGATGACAAAGTGCTCGGATGGAAGGGCATCGGCGAGAAAGAAAGATTGAGGGCAACTTTGCGAGCCCGGCGGGAAAGGTGTGGAGGTTTGAGAGGGCGTGGCCCAAGTTCGGGTCAACGTCCGGTGGTGAACACCTCGGGAGGTGGTTGGAAGGTCCCCTAAGTCCCAATGTGGGAGGCGGGGGGGCCATGACCGGGAAGAGGGAGAGAGTTGATCGGGAGCGGGCCGGTTCGCGATGACCTTCCTTTGCCCTCCCCAAGGGTGGGGCCGTGAAGAAATACTTTACCCTAAATGGGAAGAGTTTTCTTCTCATGGGGACGGAGGATGTGTTGGAGGGAGCTTGGGCTCGATCCGAGCGCCAGGGATAAAGGTCGGGTGAGTTCAACGCAGGGGAGCAACAAACTTAGCCCCAAGCCCAAACATGACAAAAGCATAAGCGGGGCTCTGAGGTCGGGAAGATAGCGCCGCCGCTTATGAGCTGGAGGCCGATCGGGGTCGATTCTAATGTCTTGAATTTGACAAAGCAATTGGACAATAAGCCCGGAAGGTGGTGCGGAGGGCTAGGGCCCAACAAGGAGAAGAAGAGGTCTTGGATGAGGCCAAGTCCCACGAGGGCTTAAAAACTTGAAGGGGGTTTGGGTCATTCAAGTCGATTTCGCTTTGGTAGAAGGTGAGTTGGAGGCGAGGGGGCGGAGGGCGATTTTGGGAATTTTCAAACAGGCCTATACCAATTTTTCTCCCTGGGTGGGCATCGGGAAGTTCTCGCCAAACCAAGTACCCGTTTAGATATTGGATCTTTAGTGGCCAAGTTCCCCCCGATGTTGGTAGTGAGGAGGATAATTAAAACTTTGTAATAGATAGGACTTTTGTTTGGCTTATAATGAAATGAAATTTGTTTCAAGCTTATTATCTTGTTACGTATTATTTATGGGGAATAATCTAAGTACTTTTGTTTCGTTTAACGATGAGTCTCCTTGTCTCTTGTGAAGGTCGTTCGATGCTAAAATATGAAAATAAACAACTTGATAACACCTAATACAAAAGGTCGGAGACCACGAACATTACAAAATTAAAACATGACTAACCCCTTTCGATCTATTGATAATATCGGCAAATGTTGGCCCCGGGTGGGGTGTTTCACATGTTTCGATCCATAGGTACCGGTCGAATCTGGATGATTCGATAGGGACCCTCCCATTGGGCCTAGGGTCCCTCCGTTTTTGGAGGATAAAAATCTTCTCAGAAAGGTCCCGAGGAATGATCCTTTTTACCCTCTTGTTGAAGTACTTTGTATCTTTCTTTGGTAAGAGGCCAAGGTTGGGAGTCGCCTCTTTTCTCGCTATTAGGTCTGGCTTCCTCATCAAATCTTTGGTTTGTTCATTGAACATTAGCCGGGGGAGAGGGTATGGATTTATTGGGCCCGCGGATCCGTAAGCCATGGAGAAAGGGGTCTCCCGGGTCCTAGCGGGTTGATGGCCCGAGAACATGAGGGAGCTCATCGACCCATGCTCCCTTAGAGGCCTCAAGCTTTCGTTTGAGAGTGTACTTGATGGTTTTGTTAAGCCCGACTTGACCATTGGCCGGTGGTGGGGGCTCGAAAGTGTTTGCGATCCCCCCCTTACACAAATTCTTGACCTTCTTGTTGTCGGCCTCCCATTATCCGAGACCGGAGAATGGGGATTCCAAAACCGCAAATAATGTTCTTCCATAAGAATTTGGAGGTGTTGGCCTCGGTGATTTTCATCATTGGTCGCCCGACCCATTTTGTAAAATAGTCGATAGCGACTAGGGGCAAGCATTTCCTCTTCCCCAGGCAATGGCCTATAAGTCTATTCCCACTTGGCAAAGGCAGGGCTGAACCTTTGTGAGTTCTTGGTGGCTTTGGAATTGGGCAATCGGGACACTTACCATTTCGACTGAAGTAGGGCTCTTTCTTCAAGGTGGGCAAGTACCCTTGCTTGAGAATTTTTGAGCGGGCCATTCCGGGTGTGGTTACATACCCCTCGTGGATTTTCCGAGGATGTTTCGGCCCACCGCCCCGCGTCGAGGAGGGAAAAGGTAGCCTCGCTTGTAAGAATGTTGCGAGGTAGGAAGTGTCTGACCTTCTTTTCAACTTTTTGCCCTTCTATTGCTAGGGAGGGTTTGATTTTTGAGGAAGCGAAATAGGGTCCATCCACGTGGGGCCTTCCTCGATGGACAATATTTCTTAATAATGTCGATGGATGGTTGGACGAGGTGCTCGATTGGAACCATTTTGGAAAACTCGAATCTTTTTTGGGCTTTGGGCTCGGGCATTAAGTTGTCCCGGGACGTGGACTAACTC
The DNA here is from genome assembly GCA_023638005.1 of Forsythia suspensa. Classification (NCBI taxonomy): domain Eukaryota; kingdom Viridiplantae; phylum Streptophyta; class Magnoliopsida; order Lamiales; family Oleaceae; genus Forsythia; species Forsythia suspensa. The sequence goes on from JALRMA010000149.1 coordinate 3,964, forward strand.
AAATTTATCGGCGGGGATGAGATTCCTCACACTTGAGATCGGGCCATCCCTTTCTCCGTGCGGCTTGCACTCGGCCAGGGGGGGCTCGCCGGAGCCAGCCCCATTTCGATGGCGGGCGGATGCGCCAGAGTGCCTCATACGCGACATTTTGAAGCTTTGAAGTCGAATCATGGCACAATTTAATCATGACCCCGGGGATAAGGACTATTCGACTCCGGCCCATTCTCCCAGGCCATCAACAAATAGGCACCATGGGTGGTTCACCTGTATAGGGTCATTCACTTGGGGGAGGGGAGGGGTTGGTAAACTCGCCCAAAGTCGGTGGGCTTGTCCTTGATGGTCGCTCTTCCCTTAAACAATGTCGATTGGTGAGCTCAATGGCCCTTTAAATCTTCCGGGCCTCGGTTTTGCAAGACTTGCCTTAAAGGAAGTTGGTAAAATGGATTTTTGTGCCGAAGTATGGCCTCAACTTTCTTGATTTTGTGATCTTGGCCAATTTCTCCATATCCGGGTAGCATGTCTCCGCCCAATAAGGCTTTACTCACGTAGTAAGGCGGGGTGCTCTTCTTCTGGATCGGGGAACTTACCGATTCTTGGGGCGGCAAGATTTAAAGGGGCTCGCCCCTTCGGTTTGGATAACAGGCGGGCAGGTGCTCTTTTAAGGCCGGAATGCGGTTTCCATTTGTTGTCCACTTGAACGGTGCCTCCTTTCAAGACTTTGAAAAAGGGATGCATTATCTTGCTTTGAGCGAACCCTGGGGCCGCTATCCTTCCGGAACCTGTCATCCTTCTTTTTGGCGAACTCATTCGATTAATGCTTTAATCTTTTGGGTTGGCCTCGATTTCTCTTTGGTTGACCAAGTATCCCGGGAACTTCCTAGAGGCCACCCCAAACGTGCCTTCAAGGGATTAAGCCTCATTCTTATGCCCGAAGGACTTGGAATGCCTCGAGGTGGCGAATGTGGTCCTCGGCTTTAAGGCTTTTAACCAAATGTCATCTACATATACCTCCATAGTCCGCCAAGTTGGGCGAACATTTTATTGACAAGTCTTTGGTAAGTCGCCCTTTTTGGGCAGGGCATGACTTTGGAAGAGACCTTTTCATTACAACGACGGTGTTTATCCGGATACATCGAATTTGATTGTATCCGGTAGGCATCTATAAGCTTAGGAGCTAGTGTCCGCCGGCGCAACCGGGGTCAATCCAAAGGTGGAAAGGCGTTTTGGCGAGCTTGGGAGGTTAGAAAATCTATGAGTTCTCATTTTTCCCCTTCTTGACCAACACGGGTTGGATACCCCCGGATATGGCTTCGTATAAAGTTGCTCAAAGGGTATGTTTACTTCTTCCTTAGGCCTCGATTTTCAAAGATTGGCCTCCTCTTCCCGGGGAGAACTTGGGGTCGATATTGAGGTGTGGCAACTTATCTTTGGTCGATCCCAACCATATCTTCGTGTTTCCAAAAGACATCCAAATTTTCTCAAGGAACCTTTTCGGGCTTCCTTGGGCTTTTCAAGGAGATCTTTTCCCAAGCTTCTTGGTGGGTTGCCATCACGAAAATGTTCTAATTTTAGGAGGCTTGGGAATCCCGTTATTCTTGGATCAATATCATCGGGGTCGTGCTTCTTCCATCGTGATATCCCGGCTCTTCTACCATCGTTTGCCATTTCTCGTCCGGAGTCATGTTAACCTCTTCTTCTCCGCTTTTCTTAAGGCATTGATAACATTTTGAACCCGGGTTGATTGCCATGAGTGGCTATTCCCCATTCGGTGGAGAATTTATGCAAAGGTGGTGGATGGAAGTCAGCCAAAGTTCTTTGGTGGTCCCCAAACTCCGTGATAAGTGACCTTTGTCCCGGGAACTCCATGAAAGTATGGGATAGAGGCTCCTTCCCATGCTAAGGAGGGCCTATCCCGGTCCGCAATCACCGGGAACCCGTGGGGGCTCCGATGGTTCCCGGGGCACATCACGTTCATTGTCATAAGTGCTCAAAAATGACATTAACGAGCCATTGTCCAGGTATTCTTCCTAGTCCGTTCAAGCCACCCGCCTTTACTAAAGGCGGCCCGATGAGGGTAATGTATGCCCTTCATGTCCTCTTTCGTGAAGGTGATGGGATGGCCCTTTTGACCCGGGCCCGCTATTTGGGCCTTAGTCATTTGGGCTCCTTGCCTTTTGGCATAGCTCTTCAGGCGTTGGGTTTGCCTCCAATATAAGGTCCTCGGGATAGTGTCTATCTCTGGACGGACCTTTTAGGCCCTTTGATTAGATGGGGTTTTGGGTTGGCTCAATCGAGGCGGCGGACTTTTGAATCGCTTTTCGTTGATCCCGGCGGGCCTCCTATCCCTCTTTGGGGCCTATCTTGAAATCGTTCCCGCCCTTCGTCACTGATCCTCTCTGGCTCATTTCACGTCTGCCGGTTGGCTACCCTTCTTTTGGCAAGATCTTTTCTCCCTCGTCCGTGATATGTCCATAGCCGTGAAGCGGATTTGTGGCCCCGGGGAAGAATCCGGGGGTGCCGTCCCGCTTCATAATAAGTGGGCGGGGACATTTAGTTGTATAATCCGACCCCCGGAAAGGCATTGGGGCGTAAAGGGGAGCATGCCCTCTTGTGCGAGGGCTCTCCGCATTTGGGTCGGATGGGTGTTCCTCCGCGGATTGTGTTGGAGCGGTCTATTGGGATTTTGGGCATACCCTTCTAGATTTGTGTTGGCCCATCGCCTCGATTCCTATGGAGGATCATGTTCTTGTTGGTTATCTCCTCGGATCATTTCCACCGGGGTCAAAGGTGGCGGATTCTTTTGCGGACATCCTCCGAATGGATGGTTCATGTCTAGTCCCCCGGGGGACAAGGCTTTGCTCTGTTTTCTTTCACGAAAACATCTCTTCATTAAGCGGCCAACTGCGGCTCGCTTGGGGCCCCTTACTCATGGGGCGTTGGGCCGGGCCGCGTGGGTTTTTGAGAAGTAATTTATGAACTCTTTTTCACCGGTAGAAATGCTTCCGGACCACTTTTGTACCATCGCCGCCCTTCCCCCAAGGAGGTGGAAGGCTGCCCAGGGGGTAGCCCTCCGGGCTCATTTCCCTTATGTGTTTCGTGGTCAGGATCCCCCGGTGTAGGGGCAATCTTGGGCACCGAAACTCGTTGGGGAAAATCTTCGGATCCCAAAAGGGAGGTTCTCTGGTCGTCTTCTCGTATGATCTTGTCGGAGTCTCCCCCAACGTTTACTGGAGGATATTGTGGGAGGGGGGCTCTTCTCCGTTGGGTGGGGCGTCGTTGGTAACCCGACTCTCCCCGGCCCGCTTTCTTGCCCTCCTTTCTATTTTGGGGACTGGGTTGTTCTCTTCTTGGTTCATTTTCCCGAGGCCATTCCCTTTCGGGTTCGACCTTTTGAATCGTTGGCGGACATCGTTTTGGGGCCTCCCCGGTGTTGGGGTTGGGTTCCGGTTGTACCCTGAAGCTTCTCCCGGACTTGGGGCCACGGGGTGACCGCTATCGACTTCTTTCTCATGGATCGGGCGAACCCGATTCTTGATGGCGTTCCCACCCCTTGCATCATTTGGATATATCCTTGCATTTGGGCCGTGTTGGGCCCTGTTCCGGGCGGCCTCCCTCATCTCTCGCTCCGGGGTGGGGGGTCTTCCCCGCCTCATTCGAACCTCACCCCGCCCCGCCATGGTTTCTCCGTCCGTTGGGGCCGGTTTCCGGTTTTCATCTTCGTTGCTTCCGCTCATTTTGTGGGCGGTTAATCCCTTGCTCGGGAGATTCCTTTGTTCAAAAGCTAAAGCTTTTGTCACAATTCCACGCGGGCCAATCTTTGACCTCCAAAATGGTCGCCAATAGAACCCCACCTTTCTCCTTCCCGTGTCACTCCTTTCCGTGGGAGCCGCGTGGCTTGTTCACCAGAGGTAATTGGAACAAGGGTGTCCAATAGACAAAAGGAGACACAAAAGACGAGGTAATAGCCCGAGGGCCTCCAACTAAATATTCTCCGGTGATTTTAACACTTGAAGAATATAATTAATGTGAAGGACTTAATATTTTCGTGAGGTAAGATTTCAACATCTCTTCTTGTGGAAATAAGCTTTGTATTTATAGTTAAATTCTACAACAATGGTCCGTCCGATGTGTGACACTTGGCTCCATCGAAGGGTTCGTCAATCTTTGGTGTCCGTCATTAGTATTAATGAGTCACTTTCACCCAAATTAAAGGTACGGGGAAAAGCGTTGGTAAGCGGTCTCAATCTTTTCAAGATTAAACTATAGGTTTGGTGGGGGAAGCTTCCGAACCAATCAAGGTCCTCGGCCGAAGCCTCGGAAATATGCCGCCTCGGTCTAGACCGCCTCGGAGAAGGGTTAAGTAAAGGCACCTTGGATTTTAATTATGCTTACCGGGCTTGGTGGGACTATCAAGTCCACGTGGGTTGCCGTGGGATCATATAACAAGTTTTGTAAGACTAGCCATTTTTAGTTGCTGAGTTGAGTCACTGTGTTGATAGAGAAAATGTTCAGGGTGGCTGCTTGTTTAGAACATTCTGCTTTCCACAGTTGAAATCAAAATGCTCATATTTATTTATCTTTTATTTCAAGATTAATTAATGTAAAATAGAATATTTCTGAAGTTGGTTGAAAACAAGTGCGCTGGGCTGGGGTGATCATTTTGTTTTTATTTTTATTTTATAAAGTTAATTTGAATAATAGAAAATATTTAGGATTTATTTGTACTTTCTAAAAATTAGGTCTCAATTACAATTTTTTCGTTGTTTTTTTTTTTTTTATTTTTTAATTTATTTAATTGAGCAAAATTGTCAAAAAAATTATTTGGAGACTATTTCGAATAAATGGAAGGATTTTTAAAAAATTGAATGGAATGATATTGTAAAAAAAGAATGGGGCCATTAGTTAATTAACTATTGAAAAATCATTCAATCATAAAATTTCACTTCAAATTTTCAAGTCTTGTAAGAAAAATAATTTAAGCTTTACCATACTCAACGTTTATTCTTTTGAACAACCCACCAACAAAAAAAAAAACTAGGATGCTAGATTCAGAATATTTCTCAAAAACCTTGCACAAAGAGAATAAAACCTCACCAATTTATAGAAATACGTCGCTAAAGTTTAACCTCAATTTTCCTCCAATAGGTAACGGTTGACTAATGATTCTTCCCAAATTGCATTGCCAAATTTAAAATGTCATCTTTTTCTTCCAAAAACAAAAAAGGCTCAAACAATTCGACAAAAGGAACATTTGATAATCTTTGATTAATTTTCCTTTTACAATTGAAGACTTCTTATTATCTTTAACAATCTTCATATTAACAAAAACGAGTTAAAATCCAACCATCTCTGACTCTTCATCCGATATTTGAAAATTTCTTAAACTTTTACAATCTCAATTCTCAAAACAAAAATTAAGATACTACACTATACAAGTATAATCACTTAGAAATAATGAATTCTAATAATTTCATTGGTTCATATCGAATAAATTTGTTGAACATTATGTAGAAGTTTATCGACCATCGTCAATTCTATCACACACCTCATTAATATCAAGCAAATACCCGTGTGCAAACATGGGGACCCTAGTAATAAACATCCTTTATCGGCTACTAGTGCATGTGAGAATGTAAATATTTACTCAAATGACATCATTGTTTCCCATAAAAGAGACATATTATCGTTCGACTTCAATTAGTTAGCCTATCTTTTGAATGATTTTTCTCTTATAACCAAGTTGTCTAAAGTTCCAACTAGATACTTTCTTTTTATAGAGTTATTCTTCTTCCATTGTTCAAACAAAAACAAATTTTTAGATGAAATATTACTTCTACTACTCAAATTCTTTCATTATAAATTAATTTACTTGTAATTTTTCAAAACTCACTTTATTTCTCATACATCAAGCATAATTGTCTTTTTTTTGTTTCTTTTAGATATTGTCATCGGTTAAGTTTTAAGAATCTTTTGTAGGTTGTGGGTTGTTTTGGTTTTGGTGATTAGATTACTTGAACCATTTGGCTTGTTTGAGGTATTTATGTCCAAGTCGGTTTGGAATTTAGAATTTAGAATTTGTCAAGTTGTTACTTCGGAATTTGGTTAGTTTTGCATCTAGTATGTCCAAGTCGGTTTAGAATTTGAAATTTGTCCGTTGTTATGTTCGGAATTTGGTTTGTTTTGCATCCATGTGATAATATGGAATTTGTTTGGTTTTGTTGATTTGGGATTCGATTTGATATTTGCTTCTAGTAATTTGGATTTGGAATTTGATTCCAAGTAATCTAGATTTGCAATTTGGTCCATAACACGAAATTTGGTTAATTTTGTTTCGGTTAATGGAATTTGGTCTCATGACTCTTCCCTTTCTATTCCTTATTCTCTTCTCATTTTCTTTCTACTAAGATTGTGTGGTTGCGTTAGTTACTTGCCGACATGGGTGTTTCTCTTTCCTCTTGAACCCTTTTATTGTGATAATAAGAATGCTATTGATTTCTCACAACTCTGTTCCTGAGAAACATATTGAGATTGATTGTTATCTTATCCGCCATCATATCCAACATGATACTATTTCCTTACCTTTTTTTTTTATCGTTGCATTGACTTTTCACAAAGTCACATCCGTCCATCGTTTTTGTTTATTGTAACAAACTCTCGCTATTATTGTCGTAGTATCGTGAGTTTGAGGGTTAGAATATATATTAAAGACTTCATATATATTAGAACATTTTCCCAATATATTAGAATATATTAGATGATTGATTTACTTAATATAGATTATGATTTACCTTATTATATAAATCTTGTTTCATTATTTAATTATGCATTTGGTTAATAAGATTAGTTCTTCGTTCTTCTTCTTTATTCTTTTCTTTCTGGTTTGATTTATATTATTATTAAAATTTTTATAATCTTTATCATCAATTTTAATTCTAATAATCTCTAGTTTAAAAACGGCACAACTGAAAATTGACACCTTTTTAGTTATAAGCTAAGCAATAAAAATTGATACCCACAAATAGAGATAACTTATTTTAAGCATTTGATTAGCCATGTTGTTGATATGATTGGATGGTAGACAAATTGTAGGATTGAATTTTGGGTTAAAAAAGAAAAAACGGGTTTAAGATAAGGACTAACTTTTAAAACCAATTATTGTGTTCATTCATGTGACTTTTGTCAAAATGTTATTTTATTACTAGAAGCATCCATTAAACCCTTGAATAATTAAGTACTAAAGTTACAATCATCCATATGAAAATTGAAGTTCAATTGCCAACAAAAATTTAGATAATAATAGATAGACACCTCAACTTATTTAAGGCTACGTCGTTTTTAGAAAATTTATAATAATTCTATATTCATACGATATTATTAATAGATTCATGTAAAAATCACTACTTGGAAAGGTTTTTGATGAAAATTCAAAATTTATACGTATCAAAATATTTAAGGCTACACCTTATTGATTTCTTTTCTTTTTCGCGCCGTCACCACTCCATTTACTAGAAGAAATGAGAAATCAAATAACACTTCTAAAATTTAAAATCTAGATTAATTAAATTATTAAATAATTTTAATTTTAATTAAATGAGTAGTAGACATAGAATTCAAAATTAGCGTTGTATTGTAAGCGGTTTTGGGTGCTAATCAATCCTTGTTTGTTTACCTAATTTGTTTATAGCGAAATTTAAAGAATTAAATATGAATACAAGATGTAAGTGGTAAACTCAATTGAAACATCCACTAGTCTCCATGCCATAGGTAAAAACAATTTACTAATAATCTTGTTTAAAAATACAATAATCCATTGGCGTTGTAATTACAAAACCTAATACTTGGATATTTAATGTCGTGCATGTTGTGTGTTAATTAAGTGATCAACCAAGACAAATGAGCATCGACTTTACACAACAAATAACAATAGTAGTCACACAACTAATTATTCTCCTTAGTAATATACCAATTAAAAAAAAAAATTTGTTGTTCAAACACCACCAAGCACATCATATTACTCCCCTTTTTGTAATAGATAAAGTCAAAGTGAAAATAGAAGAAACCTAAAACCAAGGTAGTATTAGTTAATGGTTATCTCTCAAACAATTAGGAGCAAATAGTTAGAACTTGGTAGTTAGTGGACGTTGTTGGCACAAAGAAAGCTAAGCGATGAATTAACCCCAAATGAGGAAGTCATTTGCTTTGCTCTCCTTGGCCCTCATCCATTCCCAAGGTGTGGGTGGAGGGAAAGTGATGTCTCCCCTATAAACCCTCTCGAACTCATTTCCTACTTTTCCTATATTCTTAGGCAATTGTCCCTACACAAATCTTGAACCAAAATTCGAGATCAAGTGAAAGAGGATAATTTGAATTTTGATAATGAAAACAAGAGATTGTGAGCACATGTGGAAGGCGGTTGCAAAATGACTAGAATTTTCAAAATTTGAAATTCATCTTTAATTTGATTTTTTTTATTTTAAATGGATTTTTAATTAGAAAGCTCAATTTAATAATCGCACTAAAGAAATAAGCATAGATTTGTTAAACCAAAAAAATCATCCAATTCTTTTCTTAGTCGATACTAATTTTAGGATTAGGCTGATTGAGAATCTTACGAAAAAGCCCACACAAGTCAATCATACAAAATCAATGAGAATATTTTGTGGGATATAAATGAATTTTATTTATGAGCAAATTTCTTAATTCTCAAATTATACAATTAGTCCAAAATATCAAAGTAAACAAAAATCTTTCAACGGATGTATATAAATTAGATTCAATTATTTTGTCGATTTAAGATGTGAGTGTGTGATAGAACATACTAGAAATCAATCTTAACATGTCTCACTAAAATAAATTGAAACTTGTCTAGAAATAAGTACATATATGTATTTTAAACCATAATCATCTAAAATATCCTTTTAAATACTAAAATGTGTGCATGCCGGACATGAGTACTCAAAGTGTTGACCCCTCCCCATTTTTAAAATTTTCACATATTTTTTGGTTTTGTCCAAAGATTGAATTTTGTGTTCATTGAGTTGACTTTTCCGGACATAGGGTAGTTTTTACATAATACATGTCATTATCAAAGATGGTGCACAATCTATAATGGTAGCCCTTTCCTCCAATAAATTTATCTTTAAGACAACAACATATTATAGTGTGAGACATAGATCGATCATACTTCCACAACAAAGTACAAAACTACTTTAAAGACAATCCTCATCGGTGTAAGGCACAATCAAACTAGTCAAGATCTCCTTAAAGTGTGCTTATCCGAACATATTTTAATCTATATAATACGACGATGTAATCCCATAATTCCTTAGGATTAACTATTGTTATGTATATATGTGAAAAATAAGCATTTTGTTCTCAATGTTGAGACTTTTCTTTATTTTTGGTTATAATGGAGGTTAGATTCAATTTTCTTGTCACCGCTTACTACTAAAACTTTGCAAATTTATGTGATGACTGGCCATTCAAATTTATATTAGATAGTGTTAGAAATGGTGTTTACTTAAATTGGATTTGATCAACTTTGACCAAATAATTAAATGAGTCCTTTAATTAATTGAGGTGGGACCTTGGTTTATCACGATATACTCCATAGTAGATGTTAATTATATATTTAGTTGTGCAAAACTATTTCCAGTGAGTGAAAATTATAATCAAAATTGGGCATCTTAAACTTAGAATATTAAAGGTAAATTGGAGAAAGTGGGAAACATTGTCCCACATTGGAAGATGAATAGTATTTTTTATTTATATAATCCAAGATTAGAATTGGGTTTGGACCCCAAGGAGTACCACAAGTCTTTGGAAGGAAGAGACCTAGACCCTATTGGGTTGTCCAAAGCCTCCGCCCGCCTCCCATTGGCTTAGTCCAATATAAAATTTTGGACAAATAAAATAAATGTTTATTTATTTTATTTAATTATCCTTCAATTATATCTCCAATCAATTGTCGACATGTGGTATCATTGGATTGCAACACGTTCTTGTCTTTTAGAAGATTCGTTCTTCTCCTTAAAAGACACATCGTTCATACACAACTTTTCATTCCAAGTCTTTGTGTCTTTTGGCATTCTATAAATAAGTCCCTCCAATTTTTGAATTGATATAAGAAAAATTGAGTTATAAATCATATCATTTGCATTCCTTTCATCCATCCTTGCATTTCAAAGGGTATAAGACATCTTTCCGGTTCATTTTTTGAGGTTTGAAGTGCTACTACCCGGAAGGATAGTTGTATCTTGGGAGGCGTTTGCCATCTAATCATGAGCATTTGCATGGCAATTTCGTCTTAAGGATAAAGAATATACCTCTTGCCTCGATCCAACATTTTGTTTTATTTTTTTACGTTTGTTCAAGCAAGTCATTTCTGGTTCATATATATAGAATATAATTTGCACTAATTATTCCAACAATTTTATAGAAATTTGAATATATATTTTGAAACGTATTTTATTTGTATATACAGTGTTTATTATAGAAAAATAATAAAGATTTACGTGCATTTTATATTCTGAAAAAAAAATTTTAAGTTTGCAATCTTTTACATTAAGTCTATAATTGGACTATGGCACTACTTTTGGCAATTCTGAAACAGTGTGCATTAATTTGAATCAGTGTGCATTAATTCTGAAATAGTATGTATTATTTTGAAACTGGTTGCATTATCTGTAATTTTAAATTGGGTGCAAATCTTGTCATTTAGTATTCTGCATATGCTTTAAGTTAAAACTCTATGTAATTTAATTTCGGATTAATTGCCAAATTTGTCATCTCTGTCTTTAAATTAAGGGTGTATTTGATTTTGATTAAAATCAGATTTTTGAAAAAGTTGATAAAAGCTAATGAAATATGTGATTAAAATTAATTATTGACTTTGACTTTAGCTTTTTAACAAAATTTTAGCTGAAAACAAATGAAGCCTAAAATATATTTAATACAATTTATATATATATATATATATATATATATATATATATATATATATAATTTTTTATTTATGTTTATAAAACTGTTTAATATTATTGCATAGAAATTAATTGTTCTCTTCCTTTATAGTCCGTGCATGAAAATTAAAGTTTCTTTTACTTTTAACTGCATGAAAATTAAAGTTCTTTAACATTTAATTGGGGATGATCAATGTCATAGTGGTAAATAAAATTACTTGTCAGTGGGCATTGGGATGAAAAGTGTTTGACAAATTTGTCAAACACTCCTCCCTCATTGGACAAGTGTCATGGCTCTTATTTGGTATGGTTGATCACCATAATTGCAGTCAAATTAAAGTTTCTGTTAACAATTTAAAATGCATGCAATTTAAGTTTATAATTTCCATGTATACATCTTTCACGTGTTGACAAGTATACATCATTTACCAATTAATTTGCTTAAATAATTGTTAATAAATACAGTAACCTTTTGAACATATTATTAAATCATTTAGTGTTTGTTACACTAATTATATTATAAAATTTTATTTGTTGAACTTCATTTTTTGAAATGAAATTGAATGGGAGATGTTGTTACCCCTTCAAATGTGACACTCAATGTGGTTCCACCTGGCTATTCCCATCCAATCGACTCATGTTCCTCATGGAGAAAAGTCGGAGAAATTTAGTAGGAATGATTTCTAGAGATGGCAATATAAAATGTTGTTCTATCTCACAACACTAAATTTGGCAAGGTTTAGAAAATCCTCCGGTAACAAGGAGAGAATAATCGAGTCGCGATTGCCTTGGATGCATGGAAGCATTCGACTTTCTATGCAAGAACTACATTTTGAGCGGTGGACAATACACTATATGAAGTGTATAGTGCAATAAAAACAAAAAAGAATTTTGGGAGTCTTTGGAGAAAAGTACAAATCAAGGATCCGACTTGAAATTCATTATTGGTAAATTCCTTGACTATAAAATGGTAGACTTCAAGGCGGTCATCAGGGTTCAAGAATTGCGGGTTCTTCTTCATGACATATATGCTGAAAACATGTCTCTAAGCGAGACATTTCAAGTGGCTGCAACCATTGAGAAACTACCTCATTTATGGAAAGAATTCAAGAATTATCTCAAGCATGAGCAAGGAGATGAATTTGGAGAATTGATTTTCGCCTAAGAATTGAAGAAGATAGAAGGTCGACAAAGTGGTGGATACTCATTGCAAGCAAGGGCCAATGTTGTAGAATCAACTTCAAGAAATAACAAGAAAATGAAACATTGGAGATGTTCCCAAAAGGATGACAAGAACAAAAAGGTTCAAGGGTAATTGTTACAATTGTGGAAAATTGGGACATCGCAAAAGTGAATGTCATAGCAATAGCACCTAAAAGAAGAATGCCCAAGTCAATGTGACTAAAGTAGATGCACTATTTGATAGTGTGCAAGAGTTGAACTTGTCGGTTGCATCTGAATGCAACCAAGTTGGAAATCAATAGAATGGTGGGTGAATCTGGAGCTACTCGACATTTTTCTTGACAAAACTATGTTCTCCACTTATAATTACATTAATGGATAACAACTATTCATTGGAAATTCTTCAAGCTCAAAAGTTGAAGGACAAGGAAAAGTGGTCCGAAAATGACCGGCAAATAACTTGTCCTCAACAATGTCTTTGGTGTGGACATTCGCAAGAATCTTGTTTGGGACTTTAATTAGCAAACATGGGTTTGAACTCGTCTTTGTGGCGCTAAGTTTGTACTCACTAAAATAATTTGTATTGGAAATGGCTATTTGGTGATGGACTATTCAAGATGAATGTCCTTATTTTACCAAAATCAAGCAATAATAATAAGAATATAATTCTTCCTTATATGATTTAGTCATCTTATTTATGGCATTATAGATTAGGACATGCAAATTTTAAATCGTACACAAGTTAATAAATTTAAATTTTTTCTTTTTAATTTTGATCCTAATCACAAGTGCGAAACTTGTGTGGAGGCTAAATTAACCAAAACATCGTTTCAATTGGTTGAAAGAAATTCAATACTTTTAGAGTTAATTCAAATTGATATCCGTTATTTTTGCACTTTTGTTCAAATAAGTCATTTATGTGTGTTCATATATATAGAATATAATTTGCACTAATTATTCCAATAGATAGCTATATGAAGGAACTTGAGGGGCATTTTACATATACAGTGAGATGTGTGAGATCTCCATTATAAACTTACTTTCGATTTTAGGTTGAAAATTTTAACTTCATTGGAGTTTATGCGTTCAATGATAAAACTAATTGCACTTTGAAGCATACACATAATTGTTCATGATTCTTATGTGAAATGAAAATTGTTACAATCGGGAATGGAGAATTTCTTTTGTGTTATCAATCAATTACATTTGTTAGTTTTAAATCTAGATAACAATCAACGGGGGGAGGAGGGAGGGAGGGAGGGGTTTGAATCGAAAGTCTAAATATTTTAAAAATACAACCTTTACTTTAATGTTCGATGTTGATGAAAGTTTGTTGAGCGTTAGAACATTTAGCGAACGTTTTGAGTTCGAGGCGTTATTATATAAGGTGATTAAAACATTGATTAACACGGATATATCGTGATAAACCCTAAGGAAACATCTGGGTCCCCATGCCACGGGTAAATAAATCCATTATTTTAGAACAAGTTAGTCTCAACTTTTTGAAATTATAATTTTAGACATAATCTAAAATTTTATCAAATTGACAAAAGTAAAACTTAGTTAAGAACAATAATAAAACTTCCTTTTTTATATCTTCTTCAACTAGTCAAGGAATCGATCAGTACGGTCTTGATCTTGATCCATTTCACAAGTGTCTCCGGTTGATTCTACAAATCGAATAAGGACCGTCTTTATCTTTTCGAAATGCCGTTCTCTCCATGGATTTCTAAACGCCGGTTTCGGCCGTTCTCAAAATAGAATTTTGATCGAACTAGGACTTTTGAATATTTCTTTGAACCTCAACTCATAAATGATTTGCTATTAGATGCTTGAGTATCTTTGCTTTCAAAGTCTTAAATTCTTGGAATACCACTTCTTATTTATAGTACAAAAGTTTGTCTAAATTTAATGACTTAATATTTATCTTATACATGGATAAGACAAAATAAGTCTTAAGTTTAAATAGATTTTATAAAAGATAAGGTGAGATATATCACAAGAATTGAAAATAAATATAAGTATTTATTTTCATTTAAGTAAATAACAAGTTAATATTTAAATATTTTATCTACTTAAAAACATAGTTTAATTAGAATGCTTATACATGCAATTTACTCAATCACTTATTTTATCTAATAAGGAACAAGAGTTTTAGAATAACTAAACGATAAATAGATTGGGATAAATATAGCATTAAAGTTTTCAATTTCCATACAACTACTAGATAATCATTGAATCCTAATTAGCTCATATCAATAAATAAAATATAATTAAGTATGCCAAAACTGGATTCTCCAACATTCTCCCCTTTGGCATCTCTTAATTACCAAAACTTATATCAAGTTGTGTTTGAGGTGAAAGCGGCAAATTAGATTCAAGAACATGAGATTCATTAAAAGCAATAAATCCTAATTACCAAAGTCAAATGCAAGCTATTTAATTTAAAACAATTCCTAATTACCAAGCAAAAGCAATTCCTAATTAAGCAAAAGTAACTACTCCCCTTTTGTAATAAAGAGGGAAAGAAAAAAGCGATGAAAAAATTAATTTAAAGAAGGGTCCAAGCAAAGTGGAAAATAACCAACCACGATACTTAGTCTTAGCTTTAACCACTCTTGTGGGTCCTTTTTGAACCACGTGGGTTCTCTTCTTGGCTTAGTGGACGAAGGCGGGGGCGTCTAGATGTGGAGACATGTCGCATCAAGGTCGATCGGAGAATGCTCAAGACCAATGTCGGATGTTGAGTTCCATCGGGACCAATATCAAGATTTTGAGGAGGATTCATTGACATCTTGACATTCTTACGGTATAGGAGTTCCTCCGCTCGGCAAGGCCACAAGTAAAGCCCTTTGAATTTGTGATGATGCTCAAAATTATCAGTTATGTTTGACCAAAGTTAAATCCCTCACGGTTTTAAGAGGGGTGTGATCTTGAGAAAGGTTGGGCTTCTTTGGGGCGTTGGTTTCTTAGTGACTTTCTTTGAAGGACTAAGGCGAATTTGTCGGTGAAAGTGTCACCACGTATAGGAACCTTGTGATCGGAGATAGGCATGAAGTAAACCGAAAAGGCAACATCACGGGTGTGTGGCGGGTGCCCGAACACAATTTTGTCAAAAATAATTGTAGCAATATCGATGGGTAGAGGTGCCCGGTTTGTACAAAAACTCAACCTTATCCATCCTAATGTCGACCTATTTGAATTGGATCAATGTTGTGCAAGCAATTTTGTGAACACCTTATACTTAGGGGTTAGCAATCGGCGTCATTTTCCGTGGCCAATTTTCGTGAGTTCTAAGGCCAAGTATCGGTGGGCCAAATTCATCATCCATTCCTTGTTATGGGTGATAACCCAAGCCAATGACGAAGAATGGAAGGACTAAATGGTACTAACCGACCCCTAACATAGACTAACCACCTAAAATTATTACCCTTTTTTCTTTGAAATATTAGCCAAATTCTTTGATCAATGTTTCAAGGTCTCCCATCAACCCAACAATTTTGTATACTCCAATGCTCAATTAACTCAACAAGATCAACCTCTCTAAGGACATCTTCTTTGACATTAAATTCCATCACAAAATCCCGATTTGAAATAAATTTGTGAAATTGAGCACTGCATCATGAGTCCCAAATTTGTAATTGGGAGGAGTGAAGGCGTGGTTACATTCTGAGCAAACTTTGTTCGAACAATTGAGGATGGGTCCTGAAGTTGGAACATCGGGGATGGGTACCCAACGTTTTGATGTTCGGTGGGAAGATCAAAACGTTCGAATGTTCATTAATTTTCTATTTACCCATACTGCGTGAGAGCTGGGAGGGCAGTTTCTTACATAGGTCATCTTCCTCATTCGTGGACTCTTCTTCTTCTTCAACATTTTCATCGCAAAATCGAGCTCGATTTCATTGTTCTTCTTCAAGATGCTCGATCTGGAGACTCCTTGAACTTTCTTTGGACTCCTTTGATTGAGACCCGGTTCCATGATCGAACCCGTGTCCTCATCAAGCTCCCACGACTCGTGACTTGCATGGGAATGGCGGGGTGGAAGGAACTTCAGGCGGTGGCTGGTTGAGGAGCCGGAAGATGGAGCAAGTGGCGTCTGGGGCGGTGGTGGTGGGCCGGGGAAGCTGGGCATTCGGGGCCCGCACAACTCTGGGAATCTCAGGGGGTGAGTGGTGGTCTTTGACCTTGCCATTGATTATTATCTAAACACTCTTGCAAGATCAAGTTATATCAAAAAAATTAACACGGAAATTTTGGGGTTTAGGGTTTTGAAAGGAGAAAAGGAAGATGAAGATATAAGAACCTATTTGCTAAATGAATGAAAATAAGGACTCTTTTCTAAAATGACTCTTTTCAAGAATGGACACCTTTTAAAGAGGACATGAAAATAAGACTTCTAATCCTAAAACAATTTGAATGTAAAGAAAATAATAATAATTTTAAAAACTTTTTTAATTTATTTTTATAATTTAACTTTTTAAAATTATAAATACAAAATTCATGAGCAAGTTTGAAGAAATTCGATCGTTTTACGGTGAAATACGATCACTTAAGTGTTAATCTAATTCAAAATCATATTAATTATGAAGAGGAGTGTAGCCGGTGTGTGATAAATAATCAAAATAAAGTCCGTATCTCCCGAGACAAATCGGCACCACCCTCTAAATCACATAACCTTTTGGGGAATTATAGGCGCGATAGTTACTAGCAGTATCATGTTGAGTAAGTAAATAATCCCTAACATTTTGTTTAGCATAATGGTCCCCTACTTATCCATTTAGAGTGCGAAAATGAGTCATGTGGACGGATTAGTTAAAATTAAATTTAAAACCTTTCCAAAATTAGGCGTAAATGGTCCCTCTCATGATTTTGTGTCTATTATTAGTGGGGGTAAAAATTATCCAAGTTGCATTTTCTTTCAATTGGTGCAAATGGTCCCTAACCTTTACCTTTTGGCACAAATAGTCCTAACCTATAATTATATTTTGGTTACAATTGAGTCCTTATTTAATGAAAAGGGCATGAAAAATATCACTTAGTTTTAATTAAAAAAAAATTTGCAATCTAGATTCCAAACTTTTGCAAAAAGTAAAAAATGGCTCGACACTTTAATTTTTAGTAAAAATTAAAACTAACAATTAATTAATATATACTAAATTATTTGCATGTTTGCCGAACTATTATAAAATAACTAAAATTTAAACTCATAATTATTAACAAATATGCTAATTAAAATTATTTTATTATTATTAAGTAATCCATATTATTTAAAATTCAAACTTTAATTGCATCATTCACAATAATAAAAATTGTCACAAATAGAAATTTAGTGCTCAACTCAACCCATTGATTTTATACGGTCTCATATTTACTATATCAACTCGGCCAGCTTTTTAGCATACGCCGTTGCTTGGCGGTCAATTTTGAATTTTAATTATTTTTTATTTTAAATAAAAAAAAAAGAAAAAAAAAAACAAACATTACCGATTTTAAATTTGTTTTTATTTAAAAATTAAAAAAAAAAGCAAACATTTCACTTTCCCACCCCTTTACCTTCCCTTTAGTTAACGAGGAAAGGGAGGTTTCTCCTTTCGAGTTGCTGGCAGTGGAAAATCTCTCCCCTTTTGCGGTCGGCGAAAAAAGGAGGAAATTCTCCCTCCTGCGACCAGAAACCAATTCGTCAGCGAGCTCTGGTTTCAGCGACAAGCTTCTAAAAGGAGAAATTTCACCCATTTTTTATTGTGTGATCTGCCAAAACAAGGAGAAATTTCCTCCTTTTCTGGTGAAGTAGGGTGGGAAATGTTACTTTTAATTTTTAAATAAAAATAAAAGCCAAAAAATTAAGTGTTTGCTTTATTTATTTATTTATTTAAAATACAAAATTGTATGGGCATTAAGACTTAGAAATTTGAGTTGACTGAAGTAAATATCGAGGTGAAGTATAAAAATAAATTTTGGGTTGAAGCATAATTAAAATTTCTGTTGTGACAAATTTTTTTTTTCTTTTTTATGTTGGTAATGAGTAAATTAAAGTTTGAATTTTAAATAATATGAATATAGCATAATAATAATAAAATAATTTGTTAGCACATTTGTAAAATAATATGAGCTTAAATTTGGTTATTTTATAATAGTTCATAAAATGTAAAATAATTTAGTATGATTAGTCAGGTTTCTTTTAATTTTAGCCAAGAATTAAAGTGTAAAGGTATTTTACTTTTGCCAAAGTTTGGGATCTAATTGTAAATATTTTAATTAAAACTAATGATATTTTGTCTTTCATCAAATAAGGACCAGTGCGCGCAAAGTTATAATTAGTAAGTTAGAGACTATTTACACCAAAAAAGGTAAAGGTTAGGGACCATTTTGCGCCAATTGAAGAAAAATCTGACTTGACAATTTACCCCGCTATAAAGACAAAAAGAACATGAGAGAAGACCATTTTAACCAATTTTGGAAAGGTTTTAACTGATTTTAGCGGAATCAGATCCACAAGGACCATTTCACACCTAAATGGATGGGCCAGGAACCAATGCGCCAATTTTCCCCTAACCTTTTATAGAATAGAGTTTCGAAACCGAGCCATCATCTTTAATTGTCTTTTTATGAAGAAAATATTTGACACACTTAGCGTAAGTGGAAATATATTATTTTTAAATTTCAACTCTGGCTTCTTCTTTTTGATTTGAAAAAGTTACATTTTATTTTGTGTTTGCATAGCACATTAGAGTATGCTAAGAAGTGACTTTCACACTTTGAAAGCGACAACTTCTTTTCTCATGATTTTTTATGTTATCAAGGATGGCTTCTCATCATCTCGAGAGAAAGGTAGCCCTCCTTCAAATACTCACAAACATTTTAACAGAGATAGAATATTATGGTGCGAAAGACGTGAATCACCGACCATAGATCTCTATCCATATTTAGTCGATGCGTCGGAGAGTAGAACACATAATTTGTCGGAAATTATCGGCTGATTTCGACATTTATAGTCAAGTAGCTAACTGGAGATGAATATGCTGATTCAAGGTGTATTTTCAAATTTCATGATAAAAGCATTAACACATTGGAAATCAAATTATTTCTTGCATAATTAACTCAAGAGTATATTACCAAATATATAAAAAATACTTTTTTATTTTTATTTTTATTTTATATATATATATAAACAAAAGACAACACATTTGAACAATGGTACCATATCACTAAAGGTTTTCTTAGATTTTGAATCTATTAGTATCCAGGCTTTAGTAAATAAGTCAAATAGTTGATTTTCGATGCATTGTGTGTTCGATTGTGATGATTTTACTCTCTACTAGATCTCTAATGAAATGATGCCTAATATCAATTTGTTTCGATTTGAATGTTGAGCAGGTTTTTGATAAACTTATGGCACTTGTATTATACTAAAACTTATAGTGATAGAAGTTTTGTTTGATATCGTAATCATCCCGCTTGTTTGCTTCATCCGTATGTGGTGTGTACAACAACTTCACACCATTCGCGATGTATTACGCCGGTGTGAATGGTAATAGATGGATCACCATTCTCCTACTAAAGCCAAGCTATGAGATTGTTTCCTAGATAGAAGCATCATCACCTTGGTACTTTTCCTATCAGCCAAATATTACACCTTGGTCGGCATCACTAAAACCGACTAAATGAGAGTTAGTATCGCGGGTAAAGAAAACTATAATCAACGATGGCATGGGCATATCAATTATTCTTTTCACGGTAGCCGTAGTGACTCTTTTGGTTTTGTGGCGATATCTAGCACAAACTCCTACACTAAAAAGCAATGTCGGTCGACTAGCGATCAAATATAATAAGCTTCAATCATCTTTGCGATAGAGACTAGAATCAACATTGTACCATTTCATCTTTGGTGGTTTTTTAAATTTGTGGCCATAGGTGTTCTCATTGGTTTGGAGTTATCAAGACCAAATTTTTAATAAGATTTTTACATATTTTGATTGAGATATGAAAATATCATTGCCCTGTTGCTTAACACCAAACGAGAAAAATATGATTCTCCTACCATGCGTCATCTCCATTCCTTTTCATTAAAGTACATGAGATCAATGGGTGTTTTACGAGGTTGAGCCGAAAATAATGTCATCGGCGTGATTTGAGCAACAGTGCCACAAACATTTAAGTGTTTGATAAAAAGGTCTGTCGACTCCCCTCTCTTGTACCCTTTTCAATAAGATAAGTAGTTGAGGCGTTCATACCAAGCTTCGTGGAACTTGTTTGAAAACCATAAAGAGTTTTTCAAGTTTATACACATGGTTTGAAAAATGGAGATCTACAAAATAACTTTAGGTTGTTCAACATAAACTTCCTCATTCAGATAGCCATTTAAAGCGCGCTTTTTGACATCCATTTGAAATAGTTTTTAAATTTCATTTGGCAACAATAGCAAGTAAAAGTCTTATAGACTCTAATCTATAACGAGCAAATGTTTCTTCAAAGTCTAATCCTTCAATTTGACTATCATTTGGGCTACTAAAGCGAGCTTTGTTCCTAACTATAGTTCCATGTTCATCGGATTTGTTTTAGAAACACTTAGTTCCTATTACATTTGCATCGTTTGGTCGGGGACTAAATTCCAAACCTGATTTCTTTCATTGGTTAAGTTCCTCTTGCATGGCTAGCAACTTGTGATTCGTATTCTAGAGACTCTTTCACATTTTTAGTTCAACATGAGAAATATAACACACATGACTTATCTCGTTTAGAGCTTTCCTTGATACACCCATACCGTTATCAATTCCGATTGCATTGGTTGTCGGTGTGCTTTTGTATCGGTAGGTGGTTGCCTTCCAGTGCTCACGATCTTGATGTGTGTGTACTATCGTTGTAGTATTATTATGTTCGATTTTCTTACCATCTGCCGGTTGCATTAGTTTTGTAGCGATCTCGAGAATGTTCCGACTTGCGTCGGTGTCTTTTCAACATTCGATGTTGGCTTCTTGCGCAAGTTTTTACGGCCCGATTATGCGAATGACATTCACTGTGAATACTCGGCCAAAATCGTTAGTATCGTCTACTACAACATTTTATTGATTCAATTATGTTTTGAGTGCGCATGTTGTAGACCGGTGCGGCAGACTATTTTTAGAATATCCCGAAAAATACCCCTTTATCACTTTTAGGATCCATTTTTTCCCTATTTGTTGCGATCATTTAGGATATAACATTTGTTACCAAAAGTGTGGCAATACTTAAGATTGGTTTCTATCTTTCAAATTTCATAGGGTGTTTGAGATGTACTGTGTCCCTAATGGTAACCTGTTCAAAAGATAACAAGCGATCTTGTTGCTGACCCACAATTTCTGAGGTAATTTTTCGTTGTGCAGTATCACTGGCCATTTTTGAAGAGTTCTATTTTTATTTCAACTACCCCGTTTTGTTACACGGTGTCTTAGCAGGTGAAAATTCATGAAAGATACCATTATTTTCAGAAGTCGAGGAAAAACTAGTATTCTCAAATTCTTTGCCATTGTCACTCCTAATTTTGCGATTTTTTGTCCATGGTTATCTTTTCCAATGATCGGGTTTAGCATATAAAATTTTGAATCTTTCAAATGTAGCCGATTTTTACTTTTAAGGATTAATAGGGTATATCTGGAGAAGTCATCAATACACACACAAGAATGTACCTTTTTCCACCAATTCTTTAGACTTGTATGGGTCCCATTAGATCCATATATATTAATTCAAGGACATTTGAGGTGGCTAGATATGTTGATTACATTTATGTGATCCTCTAGTTTGCTTACGAGTTGGCATGGGCGCATATACCCTCAAGTTGTCCTTCGATTTTGGTATTCCTCTTACGCCGTACCTTGGCTTAATCTTACGGGATCTTTGTAATTAAGGTGCCCCAAGCATTGATGCCATAGACTTGTGGAATCGAGTTTTAGCTCTGAACATGAAGACGCCTTAATCAAGTAAATAACAACTATCGCTAGCTCTAGTTCACTGTCAACAAGCGAGATATCTTCTTATGTTCTAACCGTGCGTGTTTTTGGTTAAAATAGTGATAAGATCATCATCACAAATTTGTCCCACACTAGTGGGGTTTGCTTTTGGGCCTTTAACAAGAAGAACATTTGTTAAAGGTAGTGAACGCTAATTATTATAGATCCGGTCCCGATTCTTTGCCTTTTACGCCCATCACCAAAGCGTGGCCGGTTCGACACCAAAATAGTTTTAAAATCAGACAAAAGTGATTGATTCTGTCCTTATGCCTAGAGCATCAGCTGTCGAGAAATACCAAAATTGTCACTAGCGCATGGAATGCCCAATCGACCACGCCAGTTCAAGTCGGTTTTCTTCAACCATATTTGCCGGATTTTAGTTTAACTTCTTTTATTTGGTAAAGGTTTCTCAAGTTCATGCTAGTTCTCGGATAGTTTTCTTGTGCTTAGGTAGATATTTGA
Organism: Forsythia suspensa; assembly: GCA_023638005.1. NCBI lineage: Eukaryota > Viridiplantae > Streptophyta > Magnoliopsida > Lamiales > Oleaceae > Forsythia > Forsythia suspensa. The sequence goes on from JALRMA010000149.1 coordinate 26,555, forward strand.
GATGTTAGCATGCTTTTTGTTCTATCTTACCACATGTTGGACAACTAGGAGATGAGAGTATGTTACCTTTAGATTCATTTGGTTACACTTGTCGGCGAGTTTACATAATTACCGATTCTTTCAACATCGATCATTGATTCACGATTTTAGTGGGCGTCGGTGGAATATTAGAACACTGTTTCTATTTTTTTCTTGACAAAACGTGATTTTCTTTGCTTCTTGATCTTTTCACGTGTTCGAGTATATCTCCTAACTTTATGTACGATATTGGTGGTTCTCCCGTAGCTTTCGGCACCTCGTTCATTCAGCGGCTCAATGGTCAATTGTTGGTTGCTTTCTACTTTGTGTTAATTTTTCACCGCAAATCACACAATTGTTTATTTTATCGACCAAAATAATTCAAAATGAGTTATTTTTATCATTGGAGAGAATTTGTTCTTTAGTGGATGCAATAGTTAAAGCCTTTAAAGCTGACGCTTAATGTAAATCGACTCGGCGTTTGTAACTATCGCCGGGCGTTACATGTGAGCGATTCGCATGAAAAAGGTCGAGATAATTGAAATCGAGAAATAGAGCATCTGCCGTGAAATATCTTGAGTGACCGAAACTTCCACATCTCGATTGATCATCGGTTGATTCTTGCGTCCTCGCTCAATTCACGTTAAATGGCGTTTTACGGAAGTTTCTTTTTATTGTTGGCACATTCGAGGCAATGTGTCAATATCTTTCTCACAAATGGCATTGGATCACGATTTTACATTTTCTTTAGAAATTTGATGAACTCTTGTCTATTTTAATGAGATATTTCTTCTGTATGATCTTTGATTTTCTTTGATTTATATCTTTGAGATCGTTTCAAAAATTTCCAAAACGTTTAGTAACTAATGCTATATCAATATTCGAATCACTATCCTCGCATTCATCTTTTTCTTCCTCAACTCGAAATACCTTTATGCTGTAGATTTTTCTTTCCTTCTTGTGCATGTTTAGTTCATAAGTCATTAATGACCCAACCGACTCTTCTAATTTTGATTTTACGTCTATGTTATTGCTTTCTTCAATTGCGGTCACCTTTGGGTGAAATTTATTTGGTAAAGATTGTAAGACCTTCGATTAATTTTGACTCGCGAATACTTTTTCTCTCAAGAGAATATGTGATTTGATATATATCACATTAACCGAGAGCATAAAATATTTGAATGCTTCGTATCGTCAGTCATGTCGTAAGTTTTCAAACTACTGTGGTGAGCATTTGTAGCTTTAATACCCATTTCACCTTGGATGTTCCTTTTCATGTGCGATTTGTAGGATGTCCCAACCTTCCTTTGCTATCACCGCAATTAGATATTAATCAATTGATTAGCATTTACAAAACAAAAAGTACATATCTAAGGCTTTGCTATTCAACCAAAAGTTATTGAAATCCGGTAATAACCCATTTGTTCATGGTTTTCTATTTCAATATCATTTTCAGCCGATAGTGGAAGGACTATATCCTCTAATGATAAACGCTGATTTTCATCTGAAGTTTTGAATTGTAAGCAGTCATACGCAGACTTTCCAATAATTATAGTTCGTCTCCATCCAAGACCCGGGTGGTCAAAACGGAAGCGGCCCCATCGTAACGGTAGATTCATAGGATCTCACTTTCTAGAAGTGAACCCGCTTTGATACCAATTGTGAGTTTTAAATCTGAGATAACAATCAACCTAGAACGGGGTCAATAGGCCGCCATTGAAAGTCTCAGAAGTTTGCTGCGACACAATGTCTACTTTAATGTTCTCATGTTGATAAAGTTCATGAACGCCAAAATATTTCACATAACGCGAGCTTTTGAGGGCGCTTATTTAAAGCAATAAACATTGATTAACACCAGATATAGCGCAGAAACCCCGGCGGAAACATCTACGGGTTCCGTTAAATAAATCCACTATTTTCCAGGAACATGTTATGCCATACCAAATTTTTGAAATTACAATTTTATACAATTTTAGACCTAATCTAAAGTCTCTTTATTTTCAAGATTACAAAAAAGTAAAACTTAGTTATGTTCAATAATAAACTTCTGCTGGCTATCTTTAACTAGTCATCGAATCTGGTCGGTATCAAGTCTGGTCTTTGGTCCATTCTACGGTGTCCTCAGATTGATTCCATTAAATCGAATAAGGACCCAGTCCTTATCTTCTTGGCGAAATGCCGTTCTCTTTCACAATGGATTTCTGCAACGCTTCAGTTTCGTGCCGTTCTCAAAAATAGAATACGATGGTGGCTGGGACTTTTGAATATCTCTTTGGACTCTCAACTCGCCCGATGATTGTGCTTCTTTGATGCTTGAGTATCTTTGCTTTCAAAGTCCATGATGAAAGCTTCTTGAACAATTACCACTGTCTTATTATATAGTACATAGGTTTGTCTAATCTCTTAATGCATTCTTAATATTTATCTTGGATGCATGGATAAAGACAAAAAATAAGTCTTCAAGCTTGTAAATAGACTTTTATAAAAGATAAGGGTGAGATATCACAAGAATATGAAAATAAATCTAGTTATTTATGTTCATTTAAGTAGATAAATGTAAAAAGATAATATTTTAGTATCTTATCTAATACTTAGAAACCTAGTTTAATTGAATAGCAAACTGTGCAATTGTTCAATCACTTATTTAATTGATAAGCTATAGAGTTTTAGAATAACTAAAGCGATAAATAGATTGTGATAAATATAGTATTAAAGTTTCCAATTTCCAAACAACTACTAGATAATCATTGAATCCTAATTGGCTCATATCAATACATAAATTATAATTAAGTATGCCAAAACATTCTCTCAATAATCCAAAACCGATTTTCTCATGACGGATATAAGATAATGCGAGGAGATTAAAAGGACAAGACACATTATATAGTCAGTTCGGTGCTAAATTGTTGAACGCCCCTTGATATTTCGATCATGCGCCACATTGAATTTTACAAAGAAATGAGGAAGAATGGAATCCGAACATGACTAAATCTACTCTTGCTCTCTCGCGTGTTCACCGTTGGCTTATGCGCGGTGACCGCGTTTAATATTTGATATTTCTTGGTCATTAAAATCTAAAAGAATACATTGTCGAAGCGAGTAGGCTGTCGATACCGTCTAGCCTTTTCACAGTCAAACAAAAAGTAAGTACTTAAACTTATTTTCCCTCAAATTTAATTGTTAGCGTGGTGCCATGTGAATATTTCATAGAATAAATCATGTTTGCCTTGTGTTCATTTTGATTTCAACACAATTTGTTATTTAAATTAGATTGTAGAATCAATGGCATTACCTCGCTTTATAAATATAATTCTATTTGATGATAATAAATGGTTTTCAAACACATTAATCGAATTATGTGACTCAGATATTGAATCTTACCATTGGTTTAATAACAAATGTTTGTTTAATTTTCGGGTGTTACAATATAGGACATTATGATATTAAATCGATATTGAAATTGAGATTGGATAAAGATTTATTGGTGCTAGAATTCTGCGTGTCTTGCATTCTTCCCGCACTTGACATTAGACTATAATTCCATATGTAAGGAGGGAACTCGTGGCTTTTGGTGTGGGAATCAGGCCGAACAATACACCTTTTGGAGAAAAATGTTTCTTTTCAACAAACATTGAAGACCAAGCCAGGCGAGCTTTTGGCGCACTGCGTTTGGCCGAATTCCCATCGTGTTAGGAGTTTATCGTCACTTTTTATATTTTCCTTAGAAATTGATTATTTTCTGGAGTTGATTTTAATTTAGTTCAACTATCTTAAGTTGTTTTGATAAAAGCAGCTAGTGTTTCATTGTTGGCATGTAAGATTCCAAATAAATGTTGATCAATCAATTCAAATTTAATAAGTTCATGTTGTATCACTCGTATTTTTTCATTTTCAAAGATTGTATACTCCGACAGTCAATACTCCATATAAAATACGCAAATCAGAAGTTAGTTGATATACATTCATTGTTAAGTATGGGTGAAAACTTTATGCTTATGTTACTCGATATGTTTGAATTCATCTACCCAGGTATATTGCATCCCTCTAATATGTATTCATATGTAGTAACCATAAGTTATAATGCCTTAGAATCTTCCCACGATGCCATAGACATGAGCAGTGATGGTTGAAGATACCAACTCAATCTCGCCAAGAAATTTAAAATGAAACCAAAAGTTCCTCAATTTACAGGTTTTCTCGCCTCGTCATTGGGCTGATAGGACGCCCCGCGAACTTCACGTGAGTAAAGCGCAGGTGGAGACTTCATCTTCTCAATCAATGGCGGCGAACTATAGGTGATTTACTTTTATCAGGTGATAACATTGAAAATGTCTACAAGCCGAGCCGCACCATCCATTTACTGTTACCATGTTACAGCGAGAGACCATCAACAAAGCAAAACCATTAAATAGAGATGTCAGACGGTAATGTTCGGGTGGTTGTTAATCATTGTCGACCGATGGAATTGTAATGTTATGGATCGGGGAGGCGGTGATGGGAGGATTAGAGCAGGCTGAAAGCATAGTAGTTACAGTGGCACCAAAATTATTGATGTCGTTGTTGTACTCAGTTAGACCCGAATACCAAATGGATCGCACGGGATCTAATGTGTTGTTAGTTGGGCAGCAATTTGAAAAGTAACTAGCAAAGGAGTTGAGTTGGAATTATAACAAACACACAATGTTAATATAAGATTCAATCTCAGAACAAAATGAAACACAAATACAATTACTTAGAAAATGATTGCAAAGAAACATCCTGCAGGATACCAAGACATCTCCTCGGATTTGATGTAAGTGTTAAGATTTAATTACAATATTCAGGAATATCCATAAAGTAGAAAACAGTCTCCGAGAATAATCTCTTTCGACATCATTCATTCTTCCTTCAATTAGTTGGAATAATTTGGTGTTAGCAATGCATTCACTCTGCAAGAGACCATCTATCGGGAGATTAGATGGTCCCGATCTGATCAAAAAGAAGTTGCCATTAGACCAAGTAATTGTACAAATTAAGGACACCAAACGTGAAACTTACTACGGAAACATGCCATCGGGATAAAAATGAAAATACATCAAAATATATTCACTTTTATATTAATCAACTACTCGATTGAAAAATATCAATCAGATTAATAATATACATCATTATGAGATTTAACATGCATTCAATTGAAGATTATTTTCATAAAATATAACTAAAGGGCATGAAAATCATAGTTAACATGTACTGTTCGCATGTATCATCAACAATATTAAGTCCCGGTCAACATTAACTGATTTGAGACAGATAACTAGTAAATGATGAATAAAATTTGTGAGTTATTACACCCAATTAAAACAAATGAATGTAAGATAAATGTAACAATCATTATAATCATGCATAATTATCATAGGTGATTATCGGGATATCGGCAGTCATTAACAAAACCAAGTGACATCAATATTCATTAACAAAACGGGATATCTCATATTTCATTTAATATGTCCCAACAACGCAAACAAAATGAAAAAAAAAAGAATAACCTAAAATATCTGGCAGAATTACCACAAATTATTATTAAGCTGAACTAGTGAAGATGATGATATAGTGTGTTTGAAATTATTATAAAACTTGAACATCAATCACATTAATAATATATATCATTATGAAATTTAACATTCATTAAATTCAAGTTTATTGTCATACAATATAACTAAGGGACATGAACAACTTGGCATGTAATGTTGAATAAATTATTCACATTTATCGTCAACATTCTTTCGCATCGGACAATCGACAACTTTAAGCGATTTCAGACATATAATTAGTAACATTCAAAATTGAATGGAAGATAAATGTAATAATCAAAATAATCATAGACAATTAGCAGGATATCAACACTGATTAATAAAGCATCAGTGTATCAACATTCATTAACAATGAAGCTGTACTGAATAATGAAACAAAGTTTGCCACATCTTGATGACTTAATTTATTGGTAGCATATGGAGTGTTGCTTTGTGGGGTTATAGATTCAAACACTATAACTTACGAAATCTAGTATGCCTTTTGGAAATTTAAATTCTTTGAATGTGAGACAAAATAGGTCAGAATATGATTTATATTACATATCTGGGGAAATCATGGTACAAATGCACAAATATCATAGTGAATGTTTGAAATTCATTGCCATTTCCAAAGTTCTTTTAATACAATGGAGGAAAAGTGACTTAAATTTCAAATTGATGAATGCAAAGGAGGAAACATAAAAACAGAGACCCATTTGATATAGAACTCGATTAAATAATGCAAAAGGAATGTGGTGGTTAACACATCAATATGTAAGCAAATAATCAAATATTCCATTGAATGAAACCTATTTATTAGTTAACACATCAATTTGCTCCTTGTTAAAGTCATTGAATGTTTTACTGACGGTTTCTAATACTCGACATAAGCGGATGATAATGCTCGATGAATATGGAGATGCGGTACAATTTACAACCGTTTCTCGGTAGCAAGTAATGGAGATCGGGTCGAATTTTGGATGAAGGAATTTAGGGTTTCTATCTTGTGAAAAAGGTAGGATTGATTTTCGGATCGAGATTCTAGGATTTCGTGTTGTGAAATTGTTTATAATATAATTACGGGGTTTGTTAAATTAGAATAATCTCAAATAACTCCTTGATTTTAGTTGTGATAAGATTGTGTTCTTGTATATTAGTTTTAACAATTTTAAATTGATATTTGAAATTAATATATATATATATATTATATGATAGCTCTACAATAAAATAACTTTGTTTATAGTAAAATGAATAATCAAAAATAAATCTAGTAATATTTTAAATATATAAAAAAGAAGGTGGAGCTCTAATTTTCACTAAGCATATGTTTGACCGCTTAAATTATAATTTCAATTTAATGTCAATAACATAATTCATCTGCATTTCATGACACAACTTACAAGCTTTTTATCACACTTTACAATACTTATAATATAAGACTTAAATTATAATTTCAAAGACTCCAAACATATGCTAAATTAAACCAGTTTTGTAAAGTTATAAAAGTGAGTTTAGCCCATTTAGGAGTCAAAACAATCTAATTAACCATCTTCAATTCAAGACCTAAATAAAACCGTCTAAAGAAGGTCCCCCTTCCTGAACCGCTGTGAGCCCCGCCTTCGATGCTGTGAGCCCTCGCCGCCATTAGCTGTGAACTCTCGCCGCCAGTTGCCACTGGCCCGTGCATATTGCAGGTGAGCATTTGAAAAAAATTATTTCATATTTGGTAGATTTATCGAAAGAGAACAGAATGATAAGGAAATTGCCCAACAATTTGCCCAGGAATTGTATTCTCTTGTTCTTTTGGGCAGTGGGTCTCTGAAAACAGAAGAAAGGAACTGTTTCCACTTCAACCACAATGTCATCACCATCTAAGCAAGTATTGGGTGTGGGGTATTTCTGCTGAATGGTAATAAAGTGCTGCTGGGCCGCCGTCGCACCCTGTTGGCCGCAACACCTTCACCCTTCCCGGCGGCCACCTCGAGTTCGGTTTGTCCATGAACGCCATTTTACTTTTGCACTTATCATTATTTTCATACTGATTATTACTACTATACTGTTTTGGGGTTGGGAGAGTCTGAAATAATTGAATTACAATTTTAGGTAGAAATTATTTCTATATAATGGTGAATTTATGTTAAAGTGTTGGCAGATTTTTATGTTAATGTACACATGTGTTTGATAATGTTAAAAGATAATTGCTTAATTCTTGAAAAGATTGAGACTGCCCATGGCAATAGGAACTTAATAAAGTAAGGACCATTTGCCCCTAACTCCATCGGGCGAATACTTGAGGAGAGGAGGCACGCCCCACACTCTATTTCTTTTGTCGGAAATATTGGGGCAGGCAGGGAATGGCCTTGCATTTTGAATTAAAGATTGATTTAGGAAAAACTTGCGTGGAACATAATATCAGGAAGACTCTTATGAGATGGAGAACTATTGAATGTGCTCAGCTTGACGTGAGAAGGAGACAAAAATTCTTCTATCGGCAGTAAGACTGTTACTACTGAGAGGATAAAATTTTAATGCCAATTTTGGCAATAAAGCTGCTTCTTTTATAGATGAAGCAAAGCCAAATATGCTCTTAGGATGTTTAAACTTTAAAGAAAGACCGTGTTAGAGCATGGAGAATATGCGTTTTTACTCTTTAATGGACTTCAACCTATTAGTACTAATCTCCATTTGGATGCTTCCTGTAGGTGAATTTTCCCATGAATCCTCTTGAGATGGCTAAGTGACATTAATACCTTGTGACTTGTGTTGAGGGTTTTAACAAACATCTGTTGTATAAAATGATTCCGTTAATTTGCATGATTTGTCATGAATATTATTCCGATGCCCTAATCCATGTGGTTAAACATTTTCTGAAGGATTTATCCATCCTATAAATGTCACACTAAATAGCTAGTGAATTAAGTTAAAATTCTATCTGCAGTGCTCTGAAAATTTGCTGAGAAGAGCACCATAAGATGTGTCATGGAAGACCAAAATTGTAGAATAATTTAAATATTTTATGAAGTTCCTAATTTTCATTGGAATGACACCTCTATCATTCAAGTCATATCCATCGAGTGGACTCGAATAAATTTTATTGTACCACTCGTGCATTTCTTTAGTTTTATTACTCGATTCAAGGTTGGACTTGTGTATTAGTGCCATGTTTCTAAAGTGAGAGTCAAGTTTTGTTTTATGATAAGTTCCATGCATTTTTAGCACAACATTAACAAGTTAAAAATATCTTGAATTATATATGTTTCGTACTCCATGTATCTATGCAGCGCATTTGTGTGTTGTTATCCAATTAGCATGTTTGGATGAAATAAGATGGTCATCCCCAATATAGAAAAAGAAAGAGTTCAGCTTTATTCATCATAAGCTTTTTAAAGTTATGCCAAATGTCGTATGCTTCTTTTCTTCCATTGGCCCCCTGACCGTGCCCAATTAGTTTGATGTTTATATCTTATATAAGTGCTTTTTGTTCGTCTCTAAAGAGAGATCTTGTACCACCGCATAAATGTCGAAAAGTGGTGCCCGAAGTTCTGATGAGTTACTATATCACCACTTTATAAAATGCCTATAAGTCTCCTCGAAGTTCTGAAGCTGAGTTTTATTTTCACCACCATCATTACTACTTCAATAGATAGGGTGATTGACTTCCCGTCTTTTTTAGAAACTGCAGATTTTACTTTCAAAAATACTTCTTCCTTTTCTCGTATGTCGGTATAAAAGTAATGTGCTTCTACAAACTTTATTTTAACTTCATTTTCTTGTGGATGATCTGTGCATAAGGTGTAGATTTGATCATTCCCCGCATCTCATCTGCTGACCGATCGGTTCTCGTTGAAAAAAAAGGGTCTCTTACTTTGCTTGGTTTTATTTATGGTTTAACTAATTGGCAATTCTTCAATGTGATTAGTATTTTCGGGAGAAAAGATATGCGGTTCATCCTACGCTCTCAATTAGAGATCTTCACCATGTCCATGGTGACTAATCACGAGGCTCAGATTCACCAAGCAAAAAAATCCAAAAGGATTGCATTGTGAAAATGTCACGATTAGAGTTTATATACAATATTTTTTAAGATATTAGTTAGCAATAAAGCAATAATTTTTTCTCTCGCGATGTGATATAAAGCTTCTATCGAGTTCCGCTACGGTGAGTATGAAGGCGGTAGGACGATCGTACCGTGAGTTGATCCTCCATTCATGTGGATGATCACGTCAATCAAATACGTACAGTCAATGACGACGTGGTTTGGTCCCTCGACCTTTGCTTCGCATGTTTTGAGCACACACATGCGTTCGATACATCACACTGACTTATGCAGGTAATAAAGAATGTAGAACAAGGTGAAGTCAGTTGGCTGGTCTTGGCGGAACGGAAGAGAAGAAAACAATGAAGGTATTAATCTTCTTTGTCGTCTCTACTGATGGAAGAAAATCATGTTATCGCATTCACGAGAAAGAAAAGCGGGCATGGCAAGGGAACTAAATATTCCAAACAATCAATTTCATACCGAAGCCGAATGGCGTAAATAATATGATGAGCTTATATTGTAGCCTTTTTTTTTCTAAAATTTTGATGTAACAAAACCAATGATCAAATTTTGTTGCGCAAGGATAATAGTTTATATTTTGGGTATATTGATTATTGTTAGCTTATTTATTTTAGTGTGCATTTTATACTCTTTAATAATTTTGTAAAAAAAAAAGAAATTAATTTTAAATATACGAGAGTTCGTAGGTAATATGAAATTTCACGAATTTCTAAAAAGCAATTATTAACAACTGTGATTTCAGAGAATGCGCGACGATTATGGTTGCAAGTCACAAAAGCACTATCATCTAAATGAATTTCCTTTGGTAAAGATTTGAGACATTACTTACGAATTTTTTGTCATTTGAGTGCTGTTATTTTGTGGTCAACAAAGCTTTATAATGATCAAGTAAGTGAAAGGCTGTGGTTAGATTACAATTCAAATTTTCGTGGGAAAATGGCTGAACATATTACCAACGCAATTTGGTAGATAAAGGATGAGTGATGAGTTGCTTGAATTTTCGTCGGTACAAGCGCAACGTTACCAGCGGGAAGTGCATGAGTGAGGGTTGGGACATTACTGAAGGAAATTTGGCTGGTAACGGTATCTACTTTACCAGCGGAAATTTCTTTTAGAATGTCACCAGCGGAATTTTCCGCCAGTTAGCTTTCGCAATGATTCACCCAACAGTAACGGAAATTCTGCTGCAAATTAGTCCGCTATGATAGCCACTTTATTGGTACGGATATCATGGCTTGACAAATGAAAATCCGCTTCGCTTACGAAACCCCACCGATTTAATAGTGAATGTTTTAATTATTACAAACAATTGATCATCTTGTTTTACTTAACAATTCGTTTAAAGTGTTTATAATCTTCAAAGCATTCAAACCCAATTTATGCGTCAAAAGATCGAGGATCAAAACTACAAAATAAATTGGACTTGAAAAGAAGGCAAGATCAAAGTCAATTATTCAAGATAAGAGTTCAAAATAAACTAAGATCAAAAGATCAGATTTTAGATTAAATGAAAATGTATTAATACTTTAATCTTTGGTATTGTGCCACCATAAAGCTCAAAACTGACTGTGTCCAAAAAATATGTTAGATATCAACATGTAGAAAATGTTTTGGTTAAAAGCAAAAATAAATATTTCAAAACTTTTTAAATCATCATCTTCGTATCAAAGTTTCTTCCCAATAATTCAATAAGCAACAATAGATGAAAAGCTCGGGCAATGACACAAAGATATGTTTTCATGTTTATGAGTCACCAAGAAAAGAGTTGTAATGTTTTTAGGTGCAGCTATAAGTCATTCAATAGCATAGTAAAATACCTAGCTTCAGACGGAGAGCTTGTAGCAACGAGGGACGTAAATCATTAAGTTTCGATGGACCTTCATAAACATATCGCTATATTCTTTCTCTACCCCTTTGGCCTAAGTACATTACTATGGTAGGGATTTCTTTCTTCATTAATCCATATTACTTAAGCTTCGGTATTTTACGATTATTTTTCAAAAGTTTGTGAAAACCAACTCACTTCCCCATTCGTCAATTATTTCTTGGGTAGTTTATCACAACCGTGATCATCCATTTTAAGGTTAAATTATCCTAGCGCTATTGAACTTTTCAAATAGCTTTCTCCAATTGCCATGAAACTTTAAAGACTTTCTAAGTTGCTTCCTGGAACCCATATAGCTGTTACATCTCATCCGTCACTGCTGTCTGAATGCTTAAAAAATAACGAAGCTTGATAAATTTATAAAAATACGATCCCGTATGTCATGTCCATCAAGTTCTTTAACACTCAAGATGATTGAAAATACAAGGGATAACATTTTAGCAAGTTCAAGGATGACAACTAAAACCTCGAAGATTCAGCGACTTAAGCTGGAAAGATTTGACAAAAATTGATGTTTACAATTTAAAAATCTTTAAAATTCAATGACTATTAAAAAATTTTATAGGCACTGGGTTGTTCAAGTTTCAACCTCTAATTCCAATGTGGTAAAAAGGTTGTTTCTTACTATTATCTAAATAACTCCTCGGCTGGTCAACCTCAAGTTTCTCAATTTTGATCGTCCGTCTTCAACAACCGCCAACGCTCCAATAGACATCTTCCTATATATTTGTTGTTCCTAACGTCTTTACGCTATTAAATTATTATGTTTTTTTGCGTGAGAGACTTACGATATATTCTTCCCTATGAGTTCACTAATTTAGAATATCTAAATATTCAGACATTTCCTTGGACTAATGTATATACCCAACTTGAAAATATATATAGAAGATAAATCTCAAGATTCTTCCGTCAAAATCATCTCCTCAATCAAAAGGTATGGAAGATCTAGTAACATTTGAGGCATAACCAGCATAAGGTATAGTTGAACCGACTCTGATTTTTATATTATTAGTAACAGTAAAAAATCAAACTATGGTCACAAACGCTTCAAAAGTAGATTCAGCAGTATTGAAATTTAACACTGCATATTATTAAATATAGGATTCTTGAATATGCAGATTTCACGGAGATTCAAATTAGGCAAAATGCAAATATAAAATAATAATATAAACCAATCATTTTGGCCCAAGTAATCATGTATCTTTCAAATTAACTTCATTTAAGCTAAATTGAAAATGATTATTGTCAACCCCAACGTGCGTCAATAGGTCATCAGAAATTGATTATTTTATCAAAGACAAAATAGCGGTTAATTTTATAATAAGCTATGCGAATCGATCAAAACCATAACATACGCAAGACTCCTACAAAGGGGTTCAACAAGGATTACTCCTCATATTTTATACAAATACAAAAGTGCAAATTTAATATTTGCTCATCATTTCAAACACGCTAACAGTATTATTTTAGAGAAAAATTATTTAGTAGGGGAACTGATATGCCACAATAAGCAAATAATAAAAGCCTTTAGTCGTAAAAAGAGTTTAAAATTAAAGAAAATTGCGGGTAAGTAATATAACCCCATAAGATAATTTCGTTGAACAAGATACACATATTCTACAGAATTCTATTAAAGTATTAATTGTAAGATTTAACCTTAAGAAACTCTAAGACATTTATAAATAAAATTCCAAAGCACTTGTTCGAGACACAGCCAGGAGTTTCGACCTGTTCCTACATGATGATATGTTTGTAATTTTCACTTGTTTTACTAACATAACTTATTTTTCACAAAAGTAAGTCTTTAATTACATTTGAAAAGCAAACTTTAGCCACAATAGCAATAGCCTCGAACTTGAAATAATAACGAAAATAATAACTATTAAAGACACATACTGTTAACTCTAAGCGCTCTTAAGCGTTCGGGTAGTAGTCCAATATTATCAAAGTAACGCGAAATCTCGTGTCAAATCATTTCGGTTAGGGCCAAATTTCAACCACAAAAATAAAATATATATGAAACTGATCAGTCGGCTCAACTCGGTTTAGAAGGATAGAATACATAATTACCTGCGTCCACCATTTCAGCTTATCTTAATTTTCTTTTTTTCTTTTTTAAAATAATTTTTTTATACAATCTAATACTTTACATCAAACACAATCTTTGATAAATTTAGACTATATAGATATTTTAAAAAAGATTAATTTATAAAATTAGACTCTCTCATGTATTAGTTAACGAGACAAACGCCAATTTTCTAACGAAACAATAATTTTTTGTTAATTGTAAACTATATGTAGACACTTTTTAAAAAAAAAATACAAATATTAAAAGCATGTTGTCTCATTGTTTTGGATATAAAGCATGCTTTACCTTTAGACCAACAATTTTTACTTATAAGTAAATTTAAAATAAATAATTTACTTGTCACTGAAAAATATATTTCCTAGATTGAAACTTAAATGAAACTAAATTTACAATTAAATCCAAACAATATTGATGCTTAAACCTAAGATTTTTGGATCAATGTTTATTGATAGCTTTGACTTAGATCATTTTGGATTGATATTATTTGAATTATGTATTGGTAATATTCCACGAAAATGGAAAGCGAATTAGTGTTGAGGAAAGAAAAAATCAAAAAAAAAAAAAATCAAATCAAAAATCAAATCGGGCCGGCGGCCGGTTTAGCTGAGCTAGGGCTACCCTTGACCTTGAAGGTGGGCTGGAATGCTCATGGGCTGTAGTTTACCATTTTGCCAAATTTACTTGAAAAATCCATCGGCCATATGTGTCATCTTATTAACACATCAACATATCCTTACGCAACATCATCATGCTGCCTGTTGTGACATAAATTATGAGAAAACTCACTGACCACTCCCCACCATTTCGACACCATATGCACACTTCAAAAATTATTAAAGCTATAAAATAATAATAAAATACAACTGTGGACTGAAGAAAAAATCCCATCTTTTCACGGAGTTGTCTGCTTGTGGAAGGTACAGAATCACATTATGCTAAACAGTGAGCGTCAGATTGCATCATTATATTTTAGATTTAAGAAAAAATAATTTGTGGGTTTCATATTATATTATGCCTATTCTCATATGCACATCTATATTTTTCATTCATTTGTTTCATATCAATCACAATCTTCTCAATCTCACCAATATAGATGAATTCTCCTACGAGAGATTCCAATTTTAACAAAAATATATTTCTAGATTTATACTTGACTTGCAGGAACGTGTTCTCTTTTTTAAAGGAAAAGAAACTATATTAGCCCGTTTTCCCACCTGCATTTCCAAATAAAACAAAATAAACAAAATATGTCCAATGAAAAGATGAATCATCTAACGACAGTATGATGCCATGGTCACTGTATTCCAGCTACAGTGATATAATTGACAATAACCTACCAGTTTTGAAGCAGTACTACAATATCCTAAAATAAAAACCACGTATGGTTTGATGTCCATGGGTTGTAGACCATTTGGAGAAAGTTCAAAATCTAACATTTGTCTTTTAATAAGTATTGGTGTGGAGTTCCATTCACGAACTGTATTAAGATGGTAGTTCAATCTTTATATATTGCCTAATATTTGATATTTAACCCGTGTGGGATTATTCCTTAAGATGGTAGCTCGTTAAGATAACTGATCTTAAAATCATGCTGATTTTTGAGTCTGTCGGATCGATTACCAATTCGATCAGTTATTGACTTGAGAGACCACGAAGAGAGTTAATGCTACTAAATGAAAGGAGGTCTGGAACACAAGGGTCACAGGGCTCGATGCTGCGAGTCGGCCCCTCGACTCCAATGCAGGACCCTATGGAGAATTTTCTCTCCCTAACACCGCGCTTATGAATACCCAAAGAAGTCCCATCACTGGATATTAAAACCAGCGAGGAATGATCAAGATAGAGATGCTGCACCTATTTAACTAGAGAGCTTGGTTGAACAAAGACAACTCGCAAAATCCAATCCTCATCCCTTTTGGCCGAATGTTCGACCACTTGACCCAAGAGATCCTCCCAACCTCGTCTCCACCCCACCAAAACCTCCTTATCAATGCTTTCAAATCCTCACAAAGGCTGACTGGAAATCGAAAAGTGCTCATCATGTAGGTCGGGATTGATCGCATCATTGCTTTGATGACAACTTCCGTGTCTTTTAGCATTGAAAACACCTTCTTATTGCATTCCACCACTGCTAGGATGCCTAGGTATTTACCATGAGGCGCAAACCTTGAAGTCCGAACATGTGCAAAATGTTGGCACGGTCATCGTCCCCACATTCGGCTAAAGGTAATTGCGATTTTTCAAAATTTATTTTCTAACCGAGGCCTTTTCATAAGTGGCAAGGATTTCCAACATGGCGACATAGTCGGGCTGTTTGGCACACAAAAAATTAGTGATCAATCATCCAGAGATAAGTGATTAATCGTTGGACTCTCCTAGCACGCTCGAATCCCACAATTCTTTCCCTGTCTCACTGTTGTAATAGTCCCAAAACACTTTTGCACATAGGAGAAATAAATACGGGAGAGGGAACACCTGCGAGCCCCTAGCTTGAATAACCATTCCTTGAAGTGTCCCATTCGGATATAAAGCAAACATTGCGAATGATGTACTAGCTAGATTAGATTAATCTCAACCACTTCTGGAACCCCATCTTCTCCCATGTCTAATTTTACTATCATAAACTCATTTCTCCGTTGCATTTGTTGGCAATAGAATGTAGAGATTCAAATGCCACATACACATTATCTCGAAATTATTAGTCTCCTAGGAACAAAAGCACTATTGTTTTCGGATCCAAGATCCGGAAGAATCACTTTCAGTTGTTTACAATAGTTTTGTAACTATTTTGTATAGTATGTTACATAGGCTAATCGGCAAGTCGATCGGAGAGACAACTTGGCTTTTCTTAGGTATGAGGACCAAATTGGTAGAATTTATTGAAGCCACGGACATACCATCATTTAGAACTTCTAATCGCATACATAACCGAGGGCCCAATGTTTCGATAGAAGGCTCCATGGAAGCCATCGGTCGGGACATTTATGGGACGAGTCAAGATCTGTTGTCTCAAATATATGTTCTTTTAGTTGTCCTCCAATAAAACTTTACACATCATCATGAGGTGATCATTATGGATAACATTTAATACATTCACATTTGCTCTTAAGTTAATTTATTTGATAATGTGTAAAGTTTTAATTGGGGACGATATTTGGAAAAGAAGATGTGGAGTCTCGGGACATGCATAGGTACCTTGCATATATTCAAAACTTACCCACCGTTCATATACCAATGTTTTTTCTTCTTTGATTTTGTTGAAGATTTGCCTCCATCATCCCTACATCTTTTCGAATTTTTGTCGATTTTGATGATGAATTTCATCATCTTTATGGTGCATTTTCGGTGCCTACTTTGTCGTAAAATGCTTCATCGAAGATGAACGAGTTCTGCCATTTGGGGTGTTAATAAGCGATTCGGATGGAAATGGGAAGAATGTTGGCTACTAATCTTTGTTTAGGGTTTGAATCCTATAGAAATTAAGGGATTTGGATTTATTTGGGTAATATTGGAATGGGATTAAGTAAGGTAACTGAATCTTGCATGAATATCTCCAAAAATTCACACTAAATCAAAGGTTTAGTTGAAGATTGGGAGAAAATTGCGAAATTGAGAAGAAGAAATCGCAAACCTTGTATATAGTGGCGGATCTAGGATTGAAGTTCAACTATGGTGGACGTTGGTGACCGACTTGACCATCAACGGCGATGCTTGAAAAAATAATGTGAAAATATTTTTAATAAATACGTAACTTATCAAGCAACAAGAAAATCATATAATAGTGAAATATAATTCAATACAAGCCGTAATAATACTAAAAAGTGTTTAGTACAACTCTAATTTCAATTTGTGAGACTAGATAACGCATTCTTCGAGGTCACATAGTCCGAAACCGTTTCAAGATCGCCTCATTCTCTATTTCTTTGAGGTTGAAAAACATTTTCATGTCTAATATCTTGTCTCAGGACGTAAATTAGTCACTCAACGGTTCAAGACAATGAGTAATCAAATTACAAAATTATTCCCCAATCAAATTATTCAATCCCAAGTCCCAACTCAAATTATTCAATCCCAACTAAAACATTTAACACAAATACAACATAAAATTATTCAATCTCATTTCCGTGCCGACTGATTCACAAGTCCCAATGGCAAGAAGCATGAAGAAACACTTAACAGAGAAAAAATTTAGGCAACACAACTTATGTAACTTATAAATTTTACATAAAATTATAAATTTATGAGCAATAATC
>JALRMA010000150.1:0-22680 GCA_023638005.1 Forsythia suspensa
CAAGAAAGCATGAATGCGAGTAAATTCACAAATCGCGGTAAATCGAACACGGTGTTTCAAAATTGGTCAATCTCTGTGCTTGATCATAAAACGTTTAATAAATAGGAACGCTTTGATTTTGGACAAATGATGCATATCAAAACATGCGAATCGATCTATATCAATCAAGCAAAACCAGACACTATAGCATTGTTAACGCAGAAACAATTCAATCATTGCAAAAATAAGCGTATTCCATATTGCTTTAGTTCAAGTTGTTGTTAAACCTTTTTTCGACTGATTAGATATTCCAATATGTATCACCCTTTAGAGACAGAGGTAGTCAAAACTTGAGAAGTCCTTATTAGCAATTGTGATTCAAATTTTAAAGCGTCCAAATTTTAGTGTAACTCGCTTTCCAAATTCTCATTAGATCTCTCAAAATGACAATCATAAGCAATCAAATGCACATATCTACGATGCCAAAATTTCTTTCTAATTTCCCCCTCGACAAGTTCTTCCCAAAACAAAAGTGTGATTATCTTTATCGATACGTGGGTGATCCTTCTCAAATTACCCCTACGCCTTCCTCAATCAAAAATTACATAAATCTTTAGAGCATTCTCCAACGAAGCTCTTTAAATATAGATTACTTCCTTTAATTTAAAGAGCAAAATTTATTCTCATGATTTCACTAAATAATATATACAAATTGTAAGGAAAATATATGATAAAAGAGAGGAGAGATAAATATATTAAATGCTTCTTGAGAAAAGTAAAACAGTGAGCGGAACAAAGAGTCAGTTGGAATGTTTAAAAAAACTCGCATTTAAATTTAATGACAATTTTGAAATATTAAAATGCCTCTTTTAAATATACATAAGCTATCAGAGACTATCGATTATATTAAAAGTATCTCAGTTAATCTAAATTCGCTTTAATCAAGAGTATTCAATCCATAATATACCTTTTTTGTTGATGAGGTAAAATTTTCAATTATTTCAAATTTTTACATTAAATTAATTTTTAATGAATTTTCCATCAATAATATTATTATTTTAAATTTTTGTTCGTAGAACTTATAAATTTATTCTCACTATAAACTTAAAAAAAAAAAAGTTATAAATATGAAGTTAGAGAAAGGTCGGAAGTTTAGAAAGCTGTAGAGACCACCTATTCACAAATGCTTCAAAATATCTATGTAATAATTTAGTGGATCAATTCTAAATCAGAATATCAAATAAATTTTTGTCCTTCCATTTAATGGAGATATGCGTATAAATAGGTCAAGAAGAACTCATGTTGATGAAAAACGCAAGTCATTGGATATAATAGGATGATTAGTCAACTCCTCGCCGATTGGCTAAATCATCTTGCACGTAAATAACAAAAGCTCAAGTCCCCTATTTTTTTCCTCTGTAATTCTTTTATCGAAAAAAGGCATGTTGGGAGAGCCATTATTACTATGTCCAACTTTGTGAAAATATATCAAGAATTATGTTGACCTCCAAAATGGTCGCCAACAGATCCCCACGCCACCGCTTACGCGATTTTCCTCCTTATCAAGATCGGCCACGGGTTTGTTCAACCAATGAGGTATACCTTGGTCCGGGTCAGAGGAGAATAAAAGGTCAAGGACCCCATGGAGACAAAAGGCAGACAATTTTTGAGGGCCTCTGACTAACTGGGATTCCTGTGTGGTTAGGATACTTGAGAATAGTTAGAATAAAAGGACTTGTTATATATGTACTTAGAGTAATAACCAACATCCCTTTTTGTGAAACGAGTTTGGTATTTATAGGCCAATTCTACGAGGTCGATC
This sequence comes from Forsythia suspensa, assembly GCA_023638005.1. Classification (NCBI taxonomy): domain Eukaryota; kingdom Viridiplantae; phylum Streptophyta; class Magnoliopsida; order Lamiales; family Oleaceae; genus Forsythia; species Forsythia suspensa. The sequence goes on from JALRMA010000150.1 coordinate 1,802, forward strand.
TCCCTCTGATGCATGACACGCGGGTTCAATCTGAGGGGGTTCTCAAGTCACATCTGTGTCACGCCCATTAGCATTAAATGGGAAAGTCACTTTCACCGCAAACTGTGGGGTTAGTGATCATGACCACCGCATTGGCAGTCGTCCCATCAATCTTTTCAAGGCCGAGGTGCAGGAGGCTTCCCGGACACGTAGAACTCTGGTCGGCCAATGAGGTTGCCCCGATCCATGGGCCTTGAAGAATACGCCCACCGCCGCGGAGAAGCGGTTAGCGAGAGCGTGTTTGTTTAGATTATGCCACGCGGGCATGGCGGACTCCCACGGGTCGCTGTAGGACCTACCATAACAATAGTCCCTCAAGTTCAATAATCCGTCCATTATGCGGGATGCCTGACTGGATGTATGTTGATCTCTGCTTTCTAAAGTTTTGAGGCAGTGCAAGGTAGTCCCATACAGTGCCCTGGAATGCTCACTGATGCGGATGGCGAGCCTCGAGTCATACCCTCTTTAGTTGTGTCATGCGGATATGAATAGCCAATCCCATGGCGGGAGGTCCCTGAGGGGAGAGGCTGAGGGATAACCGAGCCGAGTCCCATGCCTGGAGAGAGGCAAGCTGAATAGCCGAGTCCCATGCGGGAGAGGCCTGCTGATGGCCGAGTCCCATGCTGGGAGAGTCAAGCTTGATAGCCGAGTCCCCGCGGGAGAGGCTATTTGATAGCCGAGTCCCATGCGGAGAGACCGAATAGATGGCCGAGTCCCATGCCGATAGAGGTCAACAGAGCCGAGTCCCATACCGGGAGAGGTTATTTGAAAAGCCAAGTCCCATGTGCCGGGAGAGGCCACTGATGGGCCGGAGTCCCATGCCGAGAGTCGCTCGATAGCCGAGTCCCATAAAAGGGAGAGGCTATTTGATAGCCGAGTCCCATGTGCGGAGAGAGGTCAAATAGGAGCCGAGTCCCATGCCGGGAGAGGCCGAATAGAGCCGAGTCCCATGCCGGGAGAGGCTGCTTTTGAATAGCCGAGTCCCATGTGTGGGAGAGGCTTATTTGATAGCCGAGTCCCATGCTGGGAGAGATCGCTATTCAGGAGCCGAGTCCCATGCCGGGAGAGGTCGTTGAATAGCCGAGTCCCATGTCGGGAGAGGCCGTTGGATAGCCGAGTCCCATGCCGGGAGAGGTCCGTTGAAAGCCGAAGTCCCATGCGGGAGAGGTCGATTGATAGGCCGAGTCCCATGCCGGGAGAGGCCGCCGATAGCCGAGTCCCATGCCGGGAGAGGCTATTTGATAGCCAAGTCCCATGCCGGAGAAAGGCTATTTGATAGCCGAGTCCCATGTTGGGAGAGGCTATTTGAATAGCCAAGTCCCATGCCGGGAGAGCCGGTTGATAGCCGAGTCCCATGCCGGGAGAGGCTGCTTGATAGCCGAGTCCCATGCGCCGGGAGAGGCTATTTGATAGCCGAGTCCCATGCCGGGAGAGGCTATTTGACAGCCGGGGAGTCCCATGCAGTGGGAGAGATCATTGATAGCCGAGTCCCATGCCGGGAGAGGTCGTTGATAGCCGAGTCCCATGCCGGGAGAGGCTATTTGATAGCCGAGTCCCATGCGCGGGAGAGGCCATTGATGGCCGAGTCCCATGCCGGGAGAGGTCGCTTGATAGCCGAAGTCCCATGCCGGAAGAGGCTATTTGGATAGCCAAGTCCCATGTTGGGAGAGGCTACTGATAGCCGAGTCGAATGCCGGGAGAGGTCAATAGAGCCGAGTCCCATGCCGGGAGAGGCCGCTTTGATAGCCGAGTCCCATGCCGGGAGAGGCTAATGGAGAGCCGAGTTTTGGGTCGGCGGTTCACTTCGGGCATTTTGTCGATTGGGATTCCCACCAGACGCCCTTCTAAGGCAGGAAAGGACAACAGCAGTAATGATTATATCTCGATTTAATTTTGGGGCTTTGGTATTGCTGGCGGATTCGCACACGCTGCTGGAATATACGTGAGGCACGCCTTAACCTCGATTCGAGCAATAGCCTGATTCGGACGGCTTGGATGTTCTCGAGGTTCAGACGGTGGGGATGGATCTTCGCAAGATCCAAGGATGGGGATTAAAGTCCATCGCTCATATATAGTCGAGGGAAGTTTCATTTGCACACTTATGCTTTTTGAGAGGTTTTGAGAGGTTTTCGCATCAACATTTCCTACGCGAACATTTCCCATGATCGGTTCCGCTTTCTTTGTTTCCTCGTGAAGATATAGTGTTTAGGTAACCATCTCTTCCCCAAACCTTTTCTTTACTAAAGACCTAATACTTTATTTTATTGTCATGCCTGTAAGCGGGCTATATTTCTCCTCCCTGCTTTCTCCGTCGATGGAGGGGGTTCTCGCCTATCCGAGGCGCGGATGTCGACACATCGGGCGAAGTTGTTGACCATATCCCCTGGCCCGAGCTTGAGGGAAGCCGAGGATCCGCCTAGCGCCGACCGTAAGATGGGCCGCAGGAATGTTCCGCCCATCATGTGTGAGGAAGACTGGGTTCACCGAGGGAGGCTTATAGGATCCCCTCAGCATCGAGTTACCGCCTCCCGAGCCCCATGAGAGAGCGTGGTAGCCCCGAGGGAAGTGGTGCACCGCTTGCACTTGAATGCCTTCATGAAGGGATGCGCCCGCTTACACCCGCTTTTTTCGAGGATTCATGGGCATATGGCCTCGACCGACCCAAGTGGCTCCCGAATGGGTGGAGCCGATGGTCGGGGTTTGTACTCCGGGTTCGACTCATTTGGTAGGAGATGCCACAAAGACGTGTTCCGCATTTCGCTTATCACCGAGGAAGTCGCCGAGGAAGAAAGGTGGACAAGAGGAGCCTGGTGGTACTATTTCGCCCTTGGGGTCTCTTATAAGTTCATCGTAACGGATCGTCCGTCGTCAATCAAGCAAGTGGAAGGAATCGTGGGTTCGGGCGTATGGAGATTGGCGTAGGGTCGCCAACCAATCCCGAGCCCGGATCTAGACGCACTCTCGCTCCTATGGGATAGCCAATGAGTAGGATTGGTAGAAGCAGCTGTTCAGCATTTCGTGTGTTCTAACAACCTCGCTTGTTTTCTCTGCGCACGCCCACCCCGCTTCGAGTTGTCCAAATGAGGACATTGATTTGCTTCACCATATATCGTTCTCTCCAAATGATCCGTCGACACCTGGATATCTTTTGAACCGCATAATTGTCTCGTGGAATTGGGCTTGATGACGCCAAAAGGTAATAAAGTGAATTTACTGGCCTCAGCCTGGGAGCCACCATCGATGGTTATTTGTTTCGCGGGCGTGTTTGACAAAGGGCGCGCCTCACCCTCTCGCAACCCCCGGGCGAAGAAGAACCCCTGACTGCCTCCCTGCCCACCCAAGAGGCGAGGCAGAGGAAAGTCATGAGGACCCCTCACCGGGAGGGCTGCTCGAGAGGAGGGTCGAACCCTTGGAGTCAGGGGAACCCTAACCCCTGTGAGGCGAGAGGTCTCTCACGAGGAAGAGGAAGGCTGGAGCCCCACCCTTCAAGGGGAAAAGTGTTGAGGTGGCGAGGGCAACGTTGTTTGCAGCAGGCACCGACCGCCCAAATGGACCTCACAATAAACACCTCGTGGGAGGTGGTCCTGAAGACACTCCCTCAACCGGGTTCGTAGTTCCTGGGTCTCGCCCCGGGGTCTCCATGACTCCAAGAAGAAACCGAAGAGTTGATTACGCCCGGATCAAGATCTGGACGAGGCGCCCCCAACGTGCCTTCTATCCTTCCACGGGTGCTCAGCCGCTGTAATACTTCACCCCTGCCGGGAAGAGTTTGCTTCCCACGGGACTGGGGATGTTCTCGAAGCCGCTTGGCCTCGACAACAAGGGCTCGCCGATGTAATTAAAGGCGCCTTGAGAATTCCGCATCTGTGATGCAAGAGCACAAGAGTTTGTTGCGAGGCGCCCAACTGAGCAAGGAGCATCGCAGCTCTCGAGGGACCAAGGTTGCGGCCGATAGCGTTTTGACGGCTTACGAGCCGCCGCCCAGAGGATCAAGGAGTCCGAGTCCAACATCCTCGCACCGACCAAGCGGTTGATAACGCCAACGCCGCTTGCGGTGGCTTCCGAGGCAATCGAAGCAAGAATAGGGAGAAGCGGCGGCCGCAGGGCGTGTGCGGTAGGCACACGAGATGGAGGTCCGTAGTCTCATGGGAGCTCGGAGGCCGAAGGTGTGGGAGGAAAGATGCCGAACCGAGGTCGCCAGATTACTTCGGTGAAAAGGATGAGGTGTGGCTAGGTTGGGAAAATCCGAGGCGACTTCGTAGCCAATTTCCACAACACCGGTGCTTACACCAATTTCTCCGATTACTGGCCAAGGCCTGGGCATCAAGAGGTTCTAGCGCATCGAGGACCTGACACCCGAACCCTGATATCGGGCCTCGAGGCTAGTTCTCTCACGACGCCGAGGAGGATGATTTGTAGTTAGGAAGTACTTTGTAATAGTTTCTTTGTGATTGAATCACTCTTTTAACTTTTGTAATGGAGCCTGCTTTTAATGAAGTTATATTTCAAGCGATTATCTCGTGTCTTTGTTGATTATAATGATAATGATAGCGCCTCGATTACATCGTGAACAAAGATAATAACTTCAAACGGAACCAAACACTGATAAAATAGACATTATACTAGTAATCTAACCCCATTTTTATGCTATTGGTAATACCGACGCAAATGTTCTCAATGCTCCATACACTGGGGTCGCTGCTTATTACACAAGTCCTCGGTGCTATAGTACCGGGTCGTGTCTCGTTGATAACTCGATAGGGACCTCTCCGCTAGCCTAGGTCCCAACGCCTTGCTCTTGAGGACAAGAATACCCTTCTCAAGACAAGATCCCCAGGCGGAATGATCGCTTTTTTTTACCCTTTTATTGAAGTATTTTGCCATCTTTCTTGGTAAGAGGCCAATCTGACTTGGGAGTCTAACCCTTTTTTCACCGACAGGTCTAGGTTCATTCTCATCAAGGTCGTCGCTGGTTTGTTCGCCGAACATTAGCCGACGGGAGAAGGTATGCCGATTTCGACTGTGGCACATAGCTTCGGATCCGTAAGTCATGGAGAAGGGAGTCTCCCTGGGGCTCTCAAGGTGGTCCTTATGGCCCATAGAACATGGGGGAGCTCATTCACCCACGCCCCTTAGAGGCCTCAAGTTTCCGCTTGAGGTGTACTTGATGGTTTTGTTGACAGCTTCGACTGGCCATTCGCCCGCTGGTGGTGGGGGCTCGAGAAGTGCTTTTGCTATCCCCAATTCTTCGCACAAGTTTTTGACCCTTTTGTTGTCGAATCGCCTCCCATTATCCCAAAACTGTGGAATGGGAGATTCGAACCTGCAAATAATGTTCTTCCATAAGAATTTGGAAGTGTTTGCCTCGTGATTTTTGCCATCGGCCCGCTCCACCCATTTCGTGAAATAGTCGATGGCGCACTCAGTATGCGGGCAAGCATTTCCTCTCCCCAGCATCGGGCCTATGAAATCTATTCCATTTTTGAAAGGCAAGCGGCTAGACACGTTAGTAAGCTCTGGTGAGGCCGCCGGATCGCGGGCGGCGCTGACATTTGTCGATTTTCACGTGAAGCACACGGCGCCTTTTCCTCGGCGCGGGAAGCACCCTTGCTAAGGATCTTTCGAGCCAAGGCCATCCCAACCTGTGGTTGCCACATATTCCTTCGTGGATTTCCCGAGGATATATTCCTGCTCCTCACCGGGCGCCACGATCTCGAGGAGGGGCAACCATCAGCCTCGCCAGGCTGTGATGTCATCCGAGAGTAGGAAGTGTGCCGATCGCCTTCTTAACTTCCTCGCCTCCACGCGCTGCTGTTTCGGGAGGGTCTGATTTTGAGGAAGGCGAGGATAGGGTCCATCCATGCGGGTCCTTCCTCAATTGACAATATCTCCTCAACACCGCCGATGGAAGGTCGGACGAGGTGTTCGATTGGAACCATTTCGAGGAGCTCAATCTTTGTCCGCCGCCACTGACAAGCAAGGTCTCGTGATTGGAGTTGTCGGCCTGGGCACGCGGACCAACTCAATCTGCCAAAGCGGGAATAAGATTCTCACCAACTTGAGATATGCGCCATCCCTTTCTCCCCGGGCGATTTAAGCTCCCCGCTACCTCGCTCACAACGAGCCTGGAGTCGCTGTCACCGAGAGCTTCGCACCTTCATTTCGATGGGCGCGGATGCCACCAATAGCGCCTCATATTCGGGAGACGTTGTTCGAGGCTCAAGTCGAACCCGATGGCGCACTTAGTTTGTGACCTCCTCAGTCGACGAGGACTATTCCTACCGAACCCATATCTCCCGAGGAGCCATCAACGAATAGGCTCCACGAGGCTGCTCGCCCAAGCCGCCATAGTGGTCATCCACCGCGGGGTTGGTACCCGCCACAAAATCGGGTTAGGGTGGCTCGCCCTTTGATGGTCGCTTCTTCCCTTATAAACAATGTCGAATCGACCGAGTTCAATGGCCCATTTTAGCAATCTTCCCGAGGCTTCCGCTTTTGCAAGACCCGCCTCAAAGGGAAGTTGGGCGACATGGATGCCGCGGTGCCAGAAGTACGGCCTCAATTTTCTCGAGGTCGTGATAAGGATAGCGCCAATTTCTCCATATCCGGTAGCTGCCGCCTCTAATAAGGCTTTACTTACGTAGTAAACGGGCGCTTGGTGTTCTTCCTCCCTGATCAGATCGAGCTCACCGATTCTTCTAAACTAAGAAGTGTACAACAACAGGGCTCGCCCGCTTCGTTTAGACAAGAGCTGCAGCGCGTCGAGGTGTTCCTTCAAAGCTCGGAATGCGGTTCAGATTCCGTCGTCCATTCAATCTCTGTGCCCCTTTAATATTTTGAAGAAGGGGATGATTTGTCTCGCTGCTTGAGACTTAACCTCGCCGAGGTACGCCATTCTCCCTGCTAGGGCATTGCACATCCTTCGCTTTCTTGGGAGCTCATTTCAATTAATGCTCGATCTTTTCAGATTGGCCTCGATCCTCTTCGCTGACCAAGTATCCCAAGAACTTACCCGAGGCCACCCCAAACGCAGCATTTCTGTGGGATTCACTCATCCTATATGTCCTGAGAGAATTGAACGCCTCGCCGAGGCGGGCGAATGTGGTCCTTTGCTTAAGCATGCTTTTAACCAAAGATGTCATCGACATATACTTCCATAGTCGCACCAAGTCGAGAAGCGAACATCTTATTCACAAGCCTCTCGTAAGTGGCTCCCCTGCCAGTCGTAAGGGCATGACCTTGTAGCAAGAGAGGCCTTTGTCTGCTACTTAACGACGATGTTCCTCATCTCGTGGATACATCTAATTTGATTGTATCCTAGTAAGCATCCATAAAACTTAGAGCTCGTGTCCCGCCGCAAGGCTTCACCGCTGATCAATCCGAGGCAAAGGAAAACCGCCTTTGGGACAGCTTGGTTGAGGTTAGAGAAATCTATGTGTCCTCATTTTTCCATTAGGCTTTTAACCAACACCGGGTTGATACCCACTTTGACATCTCCGCTTCTCAGATAAAGTTGTTTTGTAGGAGTATTCCTACTTCTTCCTTTAAGGCCTCAGACTTTTCAAAGATTCAGCGGGCCTTCTCTCCCGTGGAGGGAATTTAGGTCGATATCGAGGTGGTGGCAACTTACCTTCAAGGCCGATCCCAACCATATCCTCGTGTTTCCACGCAAAGACATCCAGATTTTCTCGAAGGAACCTTTTCGTGCTTCCTCGGGCTCTTCAAGGAGGTCTTTCCCTATCCGAAGTTTCCTCGTGGGTCGCCGCCATCCGCCCGAAAATGTTCTAGTTCCTCGCTGATGTGGTTTGGGAATCACCTCGTTATTCTGGATCAATGTCAACCGGGTTGCCGCTTCCTCCATTGTAATATCCTCGTTCTTCTCTCGCCACCGCCTCCGCCATTTCTACATCTAGCAAAGTCATGTTAACCTCTTCTTCTCTCGCCGCCTCAAGGCATTACGATAACATTTCCGAGCCTCGTGTTGATTACCTCAGATCGTTGCTATTCCTCCTCTGGGGAATTTTATGCAGAGGTGGTGGATGGAAGTTATTGCCCAAAGTTCTTCTTCAGGCCTGGCCACCCCAAGACTCGCGTGATAAGCCGACCTCCCGCCAACGCATCAGAACTCCATGAAAGTACGGGATGCGAGGGCTCTTCTCCCATGCTAACCCGGAGGCGCACTATCCTTTCTGGGTTACGCAATCCCCCTGTGAACTGCAGAGGGGCTCAAGAGATGGTTCTAGCCGCAGACATCCACGCTCATTTGCTCTCAAGTGCTTAAGAAGATGACATCGATTTGAGCTTTCCGCTGTTTCCATCAACATTCTTCCCAAATTTCATTCCGAGCCACCACCGCTTCTTACAACGAGGGCGCCGCAGCAAGGGGTAATGTACGCCTTCATGTCTTCTTCCGCCAAGGTGATGGGGTCGGCAATTTTTGATCCCGAGGGCTCGCTATTGATAAGCCGCTTAGTCATCCTGACCCTTCGACCTCTTTCGCGTGAAGCTTTTTCCGAGCTGCCCTGTCCCGCCACCAATATAAGGTCCTCCGTGGATGGTGTCAATCTCCGAATCGGAGCCTTTTCCGCCCCTTGATCATACACGGGCCTGTGTTGCGCCTATCCGAGGTTGTCCGCGTGGCTTTTCAACCACGCCCGATCGCCGCCGCGACCCGAGGCCTCCTATCCCATTGCTGGATCGCCTGCCTTGAAATTGGTTCCACGCCCCTGCCGGGGCCCCGATCTCCTCGCCGGTGTTCATTCCGCTACCGGCCCTCGAGCTGACCATTCTCCCGATGGCAAGTTCTTCCACTTCTCGACACTCGTCTGCGCTATGTCCATAGCTTTCGGTGAACGCAGCAAGATTTCGGGCCGAGTTCCTCGAGCGGGAGGAATTATCGGAGGCGGCCGTTCCTACCGTGTAGTAGTGGATGGAGGCGCCTATAGTTGTATAGTCGCCGCGGGGATCGCTTGCAGGGGGCCGTAAGAGAGGGAGCAGCCCTCTGTGCAGAGGCTACATAACTCATCCCGACATTGTGGCTCTGATGGGTAGTTTCTTCGCTTGGGATTGTGCCGGGAGCGCTCATTGGGATTTTGATATACCCGGCCTCGACGCCTGGTTTGCTCCTAACCCGCCTCGATTCCCGTGGAGGATCATATTCTCATTAGTTATCTCCTCGATCATTTCCACCAACCGTCAAAAGTGCCTCGGGTTCTTGTTGCGCACATCCCTCCGTAATCTGGATGGTTCATGTCTAGTCCCGCCTTAAGGGCGACAAGGCTTCGACGCCGGTAATTTTCTTCACGTAACAACATTTCTTCATTAAAGCGGCCCAGGTAACTTCTTGCAGCAGGCTCGCTGGGCTTTGCTCTCACGCCGGAGGCGCTGGACCGGCCGATGTGCTTTTGAGATGAGAAGTAATTTATGAACGCTTTTTTCGCCTCCGCCGCCTTGAAATGCTTCTCGCGACTAGTTTGTTATACCATCGCTTCGCTTCCTCCTGACAACGCCAAGTGAAAGGCCCTCAGATTTCAAGGCCGAGTGGCACCTCAAGACTCATCTCCATTTTGTAGGTGTTCACGCGATCCAAAGGATCTCCCCGCCTGCAAAGGGTAATCTGGGCACGCGAAACTCGGGGATGGACGACCGATTCCCGACCGAGAAAGGAGGGAGGTTCTCGCCGCCATCCACCTCGAATGATCTTATGGGCCCTTGATATTCCTCCCGAATGTTTGCTTTTTGAGGAATGGGGAGGTGCTGGCTTCGCTCTCGCCTCCATAGTTTTGAGGTCGGTGTTGTGGTTGCATGGTTGGCCTGGGGTTCAGACGGTTGGTAATCCGACTCCCCTAGCCTCGGCTTCCCGCCTCCTTTCCCGCCTATTTCTGGGGACTTGGGGCGCCTCCTCGTGGGTTCTCTATGGCCATCTCCTACTCCCTTGTTCGCCTAGCCTTTCAAACACACCCGCTGACATAGCGGGTTGGGGCCTCTCTTCCAAGTCATGGCTTTGTCTCCTTTCATTGGTTCCGCGTGAGAGGCTTCTCTCCCGACCGCCGATCATGGGGGTGCCCGCCGCTGACTTCCTTGTTCTTCCTGATCGTCTCGATCGATTCTCGAGGCGGTTTTCACCCTCAGATGCATCATTTGGATGTACCCCCAAGACGGCGCTGGTGCCGAGCCACCGCCTCACCGGGCGGCCATCGCTCTCATTTCTCGCTCTGTGTTTGTGGGAGGCCTCCTTCGCCTCCACGGGAGCTTCTTCACCGACCCGCTCGCTATGGCCCCGGTTCTTCTCGATTCTCTCTTCGCTGCTTCCACTCATTTTTTCGGCCTGGTCGATCCTTCTTCGTAGAAATTCCTTTGTTCATGACAAAGAAACTTTTGTCGCTGCTTCCCACAGACGGCGCCTAACTGCTGACCTCCAAAATGGTCGCCAACAGATCCCCACGCTACCTCTCGCCCACGTGATTTTCCTCCTTATCAAGATCGCCACGTGGTTTGTTCAACCACGAGGTATACCTCGTCCGAACAGAGGAAAATGAAAGGTCAAGGACCCTATGAGACAAAGGTGATACTTGAGGCCCCTGACTAACCGATTCCTGTGTGGTTAGGATACTTTGAGAATAGTTAGAATAAAGGACTTGTTATATATGTACTTAGAGTAATAATTTCAACATCCCTTTTTGTGAAACGAGTTTGGTATTTATAGCCAATTCCATGAGGACGATCTCCTTGATGTGCGCACACGCGGCTCAACTGAGGGTTCTCAAGTCACATCTTTGGTGTCACGTCATTAGCATTAAATGGGAAAGTCACCACCACCGCAAACTAATCGGGCTATGATCATGACCACCTGGCATGACGGTGTCGTCCCATCAATCTTTCAAGGTCGAGAGTGCGTGTTTGGAGGCTGCTCTACGGACACGTGACTCCCGGGTTGGCCAATGACCTACCCATAACAAATTACCTAATCCATGGGCCTTGAGCAGAATATGCCTCAACTCCGCCGGAAACACAATTAGCGGTTAGGTGAGAGCGTGTTTGTTTAGATTATGTGATACGCCTTGATAAGAGGGTGGGACAACAACGCCAACGGCCGCAGTCATTTTATGGACCGCTATCACATAACATTGAAACTTTCGACTTCAAACCGGTCGATGTTGCAAATCTTTTTGCCTTGCTATCTACTCTATGATTGAATTTGGCATGATAAACTATGTTTTATCCGGTGTAATGGATTCAAACCGAGATAATCTTGCTTTTAGATTGTCCGTTAAAAATAGAAAAGATCAAAATAAGTCTTAAAACTTAATTATTGCAAATTAATTTACTTAGAAGTAAGTTTTAAAAGCATGTCATACACGCCCTGATCTTTTAAAAGAACTTTATAAAATATAAACACATAATCGAGTAAGACGTATTGAGAAAATGCAACAAGAATTGTTCTTTTCACTACATGTTTTATCGGGTGAATGAACATTGTATCAAACTTGTAAAAAGAAAATTTTTAATTATAAATTTTCATAATTATGCAAAAATAAACTTTGTAAGTACAAGACAAGATTTATGATAATATTGTTGGGTAGTATGCCCATATAGTATAGTTTTTTGTCAGAATAAAATAACAATTTGTATGATGAATAAAAGTTTGTTCTTTTCATTTATTATTATTGCATTTGTTTAGTATTGAGCATGTAAATAAAGTGCCAATGATCACTAGTGATAATATAAGTTGGATGCTTCAATGAGAAGTATTAAGTGACACACACAATTTTAGGTTTTGATCATAAATAAATTGTTCACAAACCAATGTATAGCGGTTGAAACCTTATACTAGAAGGTTGTAATGTTGACTATTTAATTATTCGGATTTGGCGTATTTGTCCTCATCGCAGAAATAGATTAATGGTAACACTAGTACACTTGGAGTGTATTGAACGGACCACATGCCTAATTTAATTATATAGCATGACCATGCTAACAATTAAGTTCCACTTGGATCACCTAATATTTCATCTAAACTTTGCAGATTGTGTATATTTTTTCGTTAGTTTGATGGTTCTTTGATTTACCAACGGTGAGATCAATTTAATTGATCAAATATCTCGTGAGTTGAGTTTGAGAATGAGTTTTAAGTAGAGAACACTAATTCGCTTTCCTGAACTATCGCCTAAAAACGGGTCGAGCGACAACTTAAGTATTTTCCTGCTCAACGGTTATAACTGAGCTCAAGGTTTAGCAACGGCAAACTCGACATCCGTGATTAGTCTATAGGACCTTTGAAGAAAATGTAAATTAAAGTTAGTGAGAATAATTAGATGGGCAAACGGGTCATTTATGCTCATACCTAATTATCAAACTTTATGCAGATGAAATATATATACTCAGAGGTCGAGAAAGTATTACGCTCAGAATTTTATATATTCCGAGAGTGCGCCTCGCCTTTAGTGGAAAAAAAGCAAAAAGACTAATGATTAGATCGAGGGTCTCAGTATCCACTAGACTAATCTAATTATTGGAGCTTGAAAATATATGTCCGATCGTGTCTCCTGGGTAGCTCTATAAAAGCTTTGGTTTAATCACGCTATTATAAAAGTTTTAGACTTAATTGTAATTGTGATATAAGTTCAGGATCATATATATAATTAAATCAATCCTAAACTAATTGGACTTGGATGCAATCAGACTCTTTTCGTTGTTTGCAATCGATCATTTGTCGCTATTTATATCACATCGCTTGTGATATAAATTCATTCCAATTGATTCAATCAAGAAAGAGAAGAAATTGTTTTCGCGCTTTTCTAGATCTCGACCAAACCCAAAATTAGTCTTTGAATTAATTAAAAGGTGCCCACACGCCCAGGTAATTCGTGACTTTGAGAATACCATAGCGCCTGAATGATGGGAGACCAAGTTCGCGAATCGTGGTGGCAAAGAAGCCTGTGAATCCATCCGCACTAATATCGCTTATCGATTGAGGTATAATACTAATCCATTAGTATTTTTTAATTATAATAAATACGTGAACACCTGAAGCAAAGATCCCTGGTTTTATGAATGAAAGAAAAATTTGCTTTTCGACTAATTTTCGCAAGGCGCTTCAAACAAATATAACCAAATGAAAACAAATGAATATGTTGTAGAATATTTTTCAAATGTTATTCTTATCTACTTTCTTTCTTTGTGTAAACCTATCAAACACACAATAAATTAATAAATTGAATCAAATTGGCTAGTTTTTGCATATGCATGAAACTCACCTACCAAGAACTTGTTTAATTAATTATGGACAAAACAACAAATTGCTTTTTCCATCCAAGAACTCTAATATGATTTTGTAAAAATTTATACGTATTAATTTTTTATTATTGGGTCAATGACTAGCCAAGATAAAAACAACGAGTCAAGACAACATATTCTATGTTTGTCAAGACTAACTACTAGGCCTCATTAGGTTTTAACTTTTCTTTACTTACTATAGTTAATTTAAAAATAAAAGTAAAAGAACTTATGTGTTTTAAACTCGCTTGGGCACATATTCATAAGCTTCAAAATGGATCTTTGCTTATAATTTTGAAGCAATATCATTGTGTATGCAAATACTAGATGTTGTTGAATTCTTTCTTTTCAAGCTTCTTCTTATTACTTTTTAGTCACCTAAAATGGCATTCTTTGAGCATCGTTATTACTATGTTCACTTTGTACATGCTTGGAGTGCCATTATTATTCTCGAATTGGTATTCTCCTTTATTAAGAATTACATTTGAGAACATAATTTGGCATTTTGTTCTCTTATCACACTTTGATATTCATGCGGATAACCTATACCTCAGATTCATCTGTGGTAAGAAGTTTAATGAGAATCCAGTAAGGTTGTAATAGTCCTTTGTGTTTACCTTCAATTATTACTTGGGGTCTTGACTTTTTCATTTTGCTTCTGTAGTTGTGGTGGTATTTTTACCCAATTCAAGATCCTTAATATCCCACTTTGTTGGTCTTATCATATTCAAGCAATAGGTCAACAACATGGATATTGTTCTTTCTTCTTATGAAGCCAAGCGGCTCAAATGGATTGAACCAATCTGTTCTATTTAAAGAAAAAACTAGTGAACCGCTATCTATCGCTCCGCATCCGCTTATACATCAATCCACACAAATCAGGTATACACACGTAAATTAGGTGGTGAATAAAACCCGAAATATAAAATCGAATCAAAACTTTTGTTTCAAATAATTGTTTTGATTTACGTAGACTCATCAACATTTTCATTAATCAGCTAAACCGCCTCAAATGGGCTCGGGTTAGATTTTGATAGTTAAAACCATTTGATACCAAACCAAAATGTTTTATCTAATTAAAATAAAATATTACAAAAATAAGTTTGAGTAACGCATTAAATGGCTTATTCAAATAACTGTTGAATTTTTCTAAGAAAATTTCAAATAAAGTGTTGTTTATTCAATTGTTTGATTAGTGATTTTGTTTGGTTTTACCATAATTAATCATCCAATATTAGTGATTTTCATAAATTAAAAAAAATTCTCCACCACCATTCATTACCCAAAAAAACAATGCAAGGAGAATACTATAAACATGTCTAATGGTGTTCAAACTCCCAAAATCCAAAGATAAACAACGGGGTTCTTTCATTTTCTAACTGCACCGACTTGGAGAAAGGTTAATCTCTATCTAAAGCGCAGTTTACAACCATGATCATTCGTCTCTAACCAAAAATAGTAGAATCCATCTCTGCTATTTTTTCTCCTCTAATCATACCATCCTCGCCGATTGATCTTGTAAATCAAGCTAATTCAAAAGTGGTTAATGTGGTCCAAAATTGTCTGGACAAATCATTTGTCATATTCATTATCTTAAGTTAATTTGATAAGGAATAAACATGTCTTCTAATCATGAATAATGATATTTATCACCACCGGAATTATCACCAATTTACGTGATAATTTGTGTTGGTATTAAATGATAGGTCTAATGAAATGTGGAGATATAAGATTCATTTTATCGATCTATCATTTAAAGCCACATAGACATGTGTGATTTATCACCGCCAGGATAAATAGCATTACTCTATAATCATGAAGTGCTCATCCAAAGGCATTTTAGTATTGGTCATTCTTTCACTACAAGAAAGGAGGGCCATAGCTTACCACAATTATCACCAATACAACATGAGTAGTCGCTGCTTATTTTATTTTATAGTGACAACATCGTTGTCGCTGTAGGCCTTCTCAATATATTAGTGCTCTAGATAATTAGCTTACTTACAAAATGTCATCTTTACATGTATTTTTATCTACACCGACCTATAATGTCACCGCTACATCGTGGAAGCTAATTTTTCTAATTAGAGAAATTGTGATCATTAAATTGTTGCTAAAGTCGTCATATAAGAATAAACATTAGCGACAATATTGTCGCTCGCCCTGGCAACGCCCTCATCATCTCCGGCACAACCCCAAAGCAATATCTCATAGATTCACCGCAAGACGTGCAATTTTTTTTCTATTCGCAGAAGTTAGGCTCTCAGTACATTGCAAACCGATGATCATCATTTGGACATTTTCAAAATCAGTTGATGCCCTGTGAGCGCTCGATGTAATGGGGTTTAATCCGTGAGGGAAATATGCCCTTCAAACCCGGGTCTCGACCCCACTGACATGTCCTCATCATTTTCGAAAACCTTCCTCGCAATAGCACGCTGGCCAACCGACGCGCCACCAGAAGCGATTTGAGTGCAGGTTGAGTCTCTCTCACCTCAACAAGTTTATGCTGGTTTGAGCGAGACAAACAAATAATAATACAATGTGAGATAAAATTAACAACATTAAAATGTAAATTTTCCTCACATAGTCACTAGTCGCCTCCTAATTCACCCAACCGCCATCCTAAAAAGCCGTGGAAAGTCCATAACGACTCAACAACGTCAGCCACCGTTTCTCTCGGTCCGCTTCACAACAATTTAAGTGTGAAATTTAGTTAAACATGTATACGTAATGCATTGAATATGTGTTATAGAAAAATAAAAATTTACTTAGACCCATCGTAACGCAGTAGCAGTAGGAAGCTCAACCTCTAGCACGCCGCGTGTATTTAGATTTAATCCGATCGGCCTTATCTATTTCTTTGACTATCCTAAAGACATAAAAATAATTGATTATATAACCATAGATGCTCATAAAATATTAAAATAAAACCGAGAAACTAAATGATAAGTATGTACAACTGAAAAATTAAGACTTGTGAATAAGCTCAATACACTTCTACCATTCCCGGTAGATAGCTTACGATGGACGGCCGTCGGCCCCGCGTTTCCTTCATGTGATTATGTGCCCAAGTTTGTGGAATCGTGATAACGATCGCCGTTGTGTGATCTACAAGTTAAGATTGCATCGCTGATACTCCTCGAACGATCGATCGTCATATAAAGATCGAAACAGCTCCGTGAACATCTGAACAATATTTGTTAACGCAATATTGTATGAACAATGTGTTTAGAGAATGCGCTAATGAAAAATATTATATATATAAACGATGATGCTATCGTGACCAGACCACGCTTCTTTCCGAACCGTTGTCCAAGAAGAGTAGCAGCAGAGTACTGGTAACCTCACTGTTCTCAACCAAGCGCTGCCAGAACCTCACTGGGTTATTTCGACACATAATGTCTATTTGACATTGTCAAATGCAATGGGAAGTGGCATCTTCGTCACTTACCAAACTTTCTCAAGCGTTAATGCCTCGTAGAGATACTCCGCTAATAAAAAGAATAAACACGATATATTTGATTATAAATTCAACGATAATGAAGCTGATCAGAAAAAATTGCAAATAAATAATATCAAATAAAAATTTTACCGCATTTGTAGAACCTAATGGAGTCATGGGAAGTGACTAATGAGGAATATTGCCTCACACTTATCACTTCTCAGAACATTTACATGACGCCGCCATAGTAGTAACTAACAAAAGAACACATTAGTCAATTTACATGTGTTCGTGTTCACCCAAGACTTCCAACTTAAACCAAATACAATAAACAACCAAAATAGACATCACAAATATTCAAATAACTATGTTATTCCTTTAAAAGGCATATAAGTTCAACTAATTTTAGTTCGCTTAAAATAACAAGGTGATGAAGAAAATTGAATAATATTTAAGAACGAGGTCTTTACCCATCAGGCGGTTCTCAATTTCAATACAATTGTTGAGGTTGTAAAACATTGTATGTGATTTCAACATCAAGACGAAGCATTGTTTATGCCTTCTTCCAATTGAGCTGACCACGACTCAGAAATAAAAAGTTGTCTTCGTGGAACACTTACATCCTCTTTTCGGGTCAGTTGAACCTTGTTTCATGCTGTTCTCAAATACTTCAACAAAAAAGTCAACGCCTCGTCAACAACATACTCTTTCAGCCTATTGACCTGGCCGGGCTCAATTTTGAGGTAGTGCTAAGTTTATTCAAGAAAATCGCCGAATGATACATCCATCTCATGTGCACCGTGATTTCACCAACGATTGTCTTCCGGGAAGATGTATGATGCAAACCCATCTAATGTCAAAGACGTACAGCGTAAGATTGCTTCAATCCAGCGTATGATGAGCATCATGATTGTGGGCAGCCCATCATGTCACCAACCTTTAGTTTTCTCACACACAATCACTTGAAGAATATGCACAATCCAATGATTGTGGTGAAAATAATTTATTCAAGAATCACATCAAGAAACAACTTGTAATAACTGCTATGATAAAGTAGTCGGGTGATTTCAACCTAATAATGCGGTCGGCTATTAGGAGCAATATTCTTCCCAAGATTGTAAGTTTAAGCATATCCGGAATTTAACCGATCGGATGAAGTCATAAAACCTCCAACGGTTTGCAATGGACATGGTGTAATATGCAGCAGCTGTTGTCGCACGTCCGTTATTTACGCTGCTGAAACTCTCTTTATCCCCTAATCGCATCGTATCGACCCCTACATTGACCATTTTCTCGTAATTTGAATCAATCATCCGCACTGCACCGATCAAGTCAGTCACAAACATTCTTCTACGCAGGCCGACGATCGGCGTTAAGGTTTTAGCTCAAGCATGCACTGCCCAATACTAAAAATCTCAAAATGTCGATTTTCTCCAATTCAATAACATCACTTCTTCTTTCTAGCACCCCGCAGTAGGGTTGCTTTTCGCAGTTAACGCGCCTCGCCACAAATTTTTAACTCGCTACAAACGTCTCATGACGTATTAACCAACAATGAGAAGAACGCAGTCTCCGCTCTCCGCGTCGAATTTTAAATTGTTTCTAAAATGATGCCCAGATGGAAAAATCACAGTGACCTATGTAGTTGTCTTACCTATCACACAAACCGAAAGTTGCCTTATCAGACGAGGGACATGTGCCATATACCCCTAACTCCGCTTCCAACCCGATACCATATTTCGTCGAAAAATCATAAATCATCCACAACAACATTGCACGATTCTCGAATACTCCAACTATTATTAAGGTTCCAACGGCAATGCTGTCAATCTTCACACCATAAATCTCTCAACTCATCTACTACTCAAGTATAAGAATACATCAATGTCCTTATCCTATTTCTTAGTGGCTGTGTATCAAGAGAGCAAAGCAATGTAGGTATTCGAATTTCACGCATAAACCAAAGGTCAAGGCAGTTTTAAAACTCACAGTGTACCATCGCTACTTGTTATAAGCCTAACTCACGCTCCTTCAAAATGGATTAAATCCATCCGCGCCAAAGTTAACAGGATATTCCTATCTCATTTCGCATAACAACGGATGTTATCTCGTCAAAATCTCGCCATGCCTTTCCATGTCCACGGATGTCGATTTCATCTTTATCCCTCAGATCGCACTATCAACGTACGAGTTTTGGCAAGATCTTTCATCGCAAATATCCATTTTAGTCTCTGGAGGCCAAGGAAAACCATCGCAACAACCTTTTATGGTGAACATTCTTTCCATTTACTTTCTTAGAAGTGTGCACCCAATGACTTTTCTCGTAGATCGAACAAGTTCGGTTTCATCAAAGATCTCACCCAAAATAGTGCATAAATATTATTGCGGTAGTATGAATAAATTTCTAAATCCAAATCATCATCTTTCTCTTACCTTCTTCGTAAAGCGGAGTCCAACAGGTTCATGTTTGGGAAAACAATAACTTTAAGAATCTCTGCAAGATCATCATTGCATTTATTTGTCCATTTGTTCACAACATTAATATACACATCAACTTCACTAAAAAGTTTAAGGACTTAAAATGATGAAACTCCCTCGCATGATAGTTCTCAATGTAGAGCTCTCAAACAATTGGGTCATAGTAACTATATGTTCATATACCAAGATGTTTTGATGATCCATCATGTCGCTCCACGACATACATCATCTTATCCTCCACACTTTTCTTTCATTTTGTGTAGACATTATTCACGCTTTTGAACTCGCCTTTCCATAGTATATCCATCGCTATATAACTCTATGCAAAACTCGACGTAAAATAAAAGTAGTATCAACAATTTCATTGAGCATGCAAGACCATTTTAAACATTCATATATTATTAATATTTAATCCTTCACCTATTATTTTACGTATTTGCCTAACCCTTATTTATAAACGCTTAAATCCCGCTTCCTAAAAATCAAGCTATTACTTAATTTCGTCCAACTTTCATCAAAGCATATAATCTAAAAGACTATTTTTTACAAAGTCAAGTATAGAATTTGCGTAGAAACACGTCACGAATAACGGAAGAAGAAGAATTGAATTAAGAGATTGAATTTGCGTAAATATAGAGATGTAAAAATGAAGATAAATATTTCAAATAGAAGATCGAATTTGCGTAAACATAGTCAAAGAGAGCCTAAAAAGAAGATTCTATAGTAATGACAATGTCGCCAATAGAAAGCTAGTAAGTCGCCTTCCCAGGATAAGAAACAGACGCCAATATTCTCGCCCAAACCCGACAACTCTGTCAAATATCTATCACATATCCCCTCAATAGCCTTGAATACACATATGAGGTGAATCATGACGATCCGTCAGATCATTTGACCAAAACTCACTACTATAACTCTATCAAGGGTGACATGATTCTCAATCACCATATGTACAATAAAACAGCACCGAATTAACCCCATTTATTTAGGATATATATAGCGATGACACATTCTCGGCCGCTATAGATTCATAATGTGACTTAATTGAATTTCTTTAATTTTTTTTTTTTCTCATGAGTCACTAGCCTTCTCGTACTAAACTAAACTCACTTACATGTAGAGAGACATCAATATCCTCCTCGCTTTGATAGAAATATTTTTCAACTTAATTATTTTTTAAACTTCCCCCAAGTTTTATAAATTCTATTCCAATATTGTTCAAAAATATTTAGAAGAGATATACAAGTATTACAAACCATTTGTGGGTCAAAAGCATACAAGGATACACCACATACTGGGACACTTAAAGTACTTTAAATTTCCACCTATAAAACTATTACACAAGGATTTCTCTTACAATTTTCTACTATCTTTCGACGAAAGTGCAGTATCCTTTTCTTTTCAAAATATGATTCGTCATTCCGACAATCTAAAAGTCAAAACAACACTCATTATAAACCTATTGTTCAAAAACGCTTTCAACACTAAATCCTTTAAAAGCGTTTACAATTAACCTAGGATACCAAAATCCTCGACACTAATAAAAACAAACCATCAAGACTCTTCATTATTTAGCACATGAAAAGAGAGTCTCCTTCGGCTCCAAGATGATGTCATCAGAGAGACATATATCGCTTTGTAA
>JALRMA010000151.1:0-24014 GCA_023638005.1 Forsythia suspensa
TTTTCTTTTTCTAATCTTTTTGACAATTTTTTTTTCTTTTAGTTTATTTTTCCTTATTTTTTATTTTACACATTTTCATTCATAATTTTTCATTAATCGCTTTTATTTTATCTTATAAGCAAAATTTGAATTTTTTTTTTTATTTTTATTTTTATTTTGAATTCTGAATTTTTTTGTGTTGTCGAGTAACTCGACAACATTGTAATTTGATTTTTTTTTTACACATGTTGGGTATATCGACCCATTTTCATTTTTTATTTTATTTAGTGAATAATTGCATGAAAGGTCCCTTATCATTTCAAAATCATAGAATATACCCTAATCTAAAAAAAATAAAGACAATATATCCCATGAAGAAATAAGTATAGTAGGTCTCTTTTCACACTCAACAATTTTTCCTTTAAACGTTATTATTTTTCCTTTATTTTTTTTTCCTTTTACTATTCCGTATTTTTATTCAATTTTTCACCAAATTTGTTTGTTTGATGATATAAACAAATTAAAAGGACACAATTTTTTAATATTTGGCTTTGAGTCATTAGTAAAAATTGAAAAGTTGTAGCCAATGAGAGTTTGGTCCAATTCAAATTCTCGGTTGTACAATTTAATAAAAATATAAAAATGGTCACTTTACCACATCACTTTACCAAGGCCGTTATATTTAATCTTAGTTATTTAATTTTTTTTTTTTTAAGAGTTATTTAAATTTTTTTTATATGAATTATGTGTTCTATATGGTTCTCGCTTATCTTATTATAATTTTAATATTTTACTTAATTAATTGTATTAAAATGGTATGTTAAAAATATGTTTTTCATATTTATTATTTACGATAATATATTTAATATTTTTTTATATGATATATTCAAGTAATACCTATGATCAATCCAAACCCAAAATTTATCCCCATGATTACACTTTTGGACGACGTGCAATGCACGAGAAAAAACTAGTATATATATATATATGTTATGTTCGACCTCTTAGGCTCTAGACATGGTAATATATATCAAGCAACTCACTTTGAACTTCAAATTATTTGCAATCTGAAAACAACTTTTCTTCAATTAAGTACTTATATTAAGTTAGCAACACAAAGGATCAAGATTTGCAAGAAATATATAGTTTGAAGTCATTATTTCTAGCGACACTCGAATCAAATTACAATTAAGTCAATTGAAGATTTACCCACAAGCACAAAATTTGTACTATGCAAGATAAAAAGAAAAGAGAATACTACTCTTAAAGTAGAAAGTTACATTAGTAGAAAAATATATCCATGTGTACAACCATGTCCAATGTACCAATAAAATAAAATTACTAATTAACAACTTATGTTAATCTATAATAAACATTTTTACTACTTATTACCACAAGTTTACAAGAAATCTTATGTATATCTCACAACACTCGGGGTAGGATTTAAATTTATTAATGTTTGATATATTAGAATGAACAAATTAAATTGAAAATTGAAACAATTTACAAAGTCGGGTCAAATGAGGAGAAATATGAAATAAATTTAAACTTTAAAGCAATTAGAATAACCCTCAGAAGATCATAATTGAAGTATTCATTTAAAATTTTGCATTAATCAATTATGTTGAAGTGAACTACACACCATTCATTATATAATCCTCGAATTGAAGAACGTTTATTAAAGATCAATTGAAGTCAGATCGCCATCCTTTAAATAATGATTTTCCTCTGTCAAGTTTTAATATATGTTTTATTAAGTCATCCATAAGTGAAAAATAATTAAGAAACTTACTAACAACGACCACTCTATTAAATACTTAATTAAATAACACAACACGGCATTGCAACGCGAATTCCTCACTAGTATTATATCCCCATAGGTTAAAAGAGGTACTCTACAGTGGTACTATTCATAGGAATGCGGTTCAATTACTATTCAATTTTTTTTTTTTTAACTTTTTCATGTTTCATATCCTTTCTTTCATTTTCATTTTCATTTTGTTTTCAATTGTAAATATTTTTTCAAACCCATTTTTTTCCAACGCTTGGCTTCACGATTTTTTTGTTTTCATTTGCTATCTTATTTGTTTTCCTTCTAACTTTTTAGTCATGTCTTTTGAAAATCCTAGAAAATTTTTACAGCTATATTGATAATTTTAGATACTCAACTCAAATAATTTTTGTTTTCTCCTAAATAAAACTATTCAAATGCTTAATAACTTAAACCATTGAAATAAGATTCACTCTACACCCACACCACACCTGGCCACACCCACACCCACACCCACAATTCCACACATATATATATATATATATTAAAAGAGGATTTTAGTATGTACTATTTCTATGAATGCATGCCACCGTTGTTCCTTTTTTTTTCCCCTTTGTATTTTTACGCTTTTTCTTGATTTTGTAATCGACACTTTTTTACTTACTTTTTCTGCTTTTGACATGACACTATTTCTATGAATGCCCACTACTATTCATTTACTTCTTTTTCTTTCCACATTTTTCTAATTTTGAAATCGACACTATTTTTCTCAATCAGATCTTTTCAAGACTATTTTCTTTTCAACATTTTATTATTTTCAATTTATATTTTCTTCGCTCAGATTTTTCGCTTTTTCGATTTCACCATGTCTTTGAAAAAGTAGTCCCATAATTTACAAACATGTTGATTATTTTGAGCATCCATCCAAATTTATTTTATAAAAGTCAAAGAAGCTACAGATCTATTTGCTTAACTTTTCGTACTAACGATCGTAATAGATTTGCGTTGCTTATCGGCCTTATTATTTCTAGGATCTCTGAATCGACCATTACAAGTAGTTGTTTAGTTGTTTAAGTCATGTTGTTGTTAATTTTTATACTTATTTGAACATTTTTGCTTGTTTCAAGAGTGTTGATTTTCAATTCTCATTTTGAGTTTCTTAAATAGTTCTAATATTCAAGAGATTTAATATACTAAAAAGAGGGATCTTTCACCAATCTGTCTTTTTTTTTAAAAGTTTTTTATTTCTAAAATTGACAATAATATTTTTTCCTTTTTTTTTTTGTGTAAAGACTGCTCTCCTATGAACGCATCCACCACTCATTCATTTTCTTTCATCTATCTTTTTTTAAGTTTTTCCTAATTTATCGCAAATGTAATTGGCAATGTAAGTTGCAAGTTTTTTTTAAAATACAATAGTAATATTAAATTTAATAATCGATCAAGATACAAAATATCGTTTTAAATATGTATGCTCTTTTACACTAATTTATTTTTTTGTTTTTATTTTTACTTTTTACATAGGTTCTTGATTTAGTAAAAATAATTTTTCTCGATTGTTAGTTAGTTACTTTAAAGAATATATAGTGAATACCATTAATTGGATATTGAAATTTTTATGACCTTGTAACACGCTATTAAGAATGACAAATGCATGTTTTCATTGCTAATCGTTGTGTTGAGAAATTATAAGCATAAATTATTTAAATTCTAGAATGAATATTCATTTACTTTTGAATTATTTTTGTTGATTTTAAGCTTATTGAGAGTTTTATTTATTTTTTTTACTTTTTTTTTTTTACATAATTTAGTATTGTGAAGTTATGTTTCAAATCGTTACAATTATATATGTATATGGTATTGATGTGCTCTATACTTTACTATCATGCAAACAAGTAAAATCTCATTAATGCACTTTACTTTTATAAACTCTTTTTGAGATTTTGAATAATTTTGTTGATTTTCAACCTTTAAAATGGAGGAAACAAATATAAAACAATAAATCAACACTTTTCCCCAAATTTATTGCTTATTAATTACTCAAAAAATCTATGAGAAATCACTAATTAATAACTTCTATGATAATATATAATAAATATTTTATTACTCATTAACCAAGTTCACAATCTTTAACATATCTCGCTTGACACTTGTGTGATTTAAACTGCTTTGAATGTTTGATTAGAATAAACAAAATTAAATTGATAATTGAAAATTTTTACAAAGTCAAATCATGAGGAAAATTATGGAACTTTTAAATTTAAAAGTAGCGTATCAATTTTTTCACATAATAATTGAAGTGATTCAATTTGCGAATTACATTAATCAATTTTGTCGAAACTACATACTATTCATCACTTCTGGGTGCAAAGAACGTTCACGTTAAAAATCAATCGAAACTATACCGGCTTACCTCTAAAAATACGAATTTTCTCCAACATGTTCTTTTAATATATTTACTCAACTCCTTTCATAACTAATAAAATAATTAAGAACTCACAAATAATGACCACGCTTATTAAATACTTAATTAAATAAAATACGTGCTTTTAGACGTTGCACTCCACCTAGTATTTATTATATTATATTATATTAAAAGAGGTACTTTATAGTGGTACTATTCATAGGAATGCGTGACTAATTACTATTATTCTTTTTTAAAAAAACCTTTTCATGTTTCCATATCCTTTTTTTCATTTTCATTTTGTTTTTCAATTGTAAATATTTTCAAAACCCCAATTCTTTCCAACGTTTCATTTTTCTTGTCTTCATTTGGTTATCTTATTCTTTCCTTCACTTCGACTTACTACGCTCTTTTCAAAAATCGTCCAAAATTTTTTGCAAGTATATTGATAATTTTAGATACCAATCAAATAAATTTTTTATTTTTCTCCAAATAAAATTATTCAAATGCCTAATAACTTAAACCATTGAAATACACACACACACACACACACACACACATATTAAATGAGGGACTTTAATATGTCACTATTTCTAAGGAATGCATGCCACCATTGTCCTTTTTTTTTTTTTTTTTTTTTTTTTTGTATTTTAAGTTTTCTTGATTTCTTGTAATTGACATCTTTTTCTTTTTTTCTTTAGTATGTCACTATTTCTATGAATGCCCATCACTATTCATTTACTTCCTTTTTTTTTTTTCCATATTTTTCTAATTTTTGAAATTGACACTATTTTTTTCTCAATCGAGATCTCTTCAAAGACCATTTTCTTTTTGAACATTTTGTTATTTCACTTATATTTCTTCGCTCATATTTTCCGCTTTTTTCGATTTCACTGCCAGTTTTCAAAAAAGCACCCTAAAATTTATAAATATGTTGATTATTTCAGAGATTCATCTAAATTTTATTTTATGTGTTGTTGTTGTAGATCTATCCGCTTGACTTTTCCCACCACCGATCGTAATAGATTCGAAGGTTGCAAGTATGATTCTGGTTATTTCTAGGATCTGAACAGACCATTACAAGTAGTTGTTTAAGTCCTATTTTTGTTAATTTTATACTTATTTGAACATTTTGCTTGTTTGAGTGTTGATTTTCAATTCTCATTTTTAGTTCTTAAATAGTTCTAATATTCAAGATTTTAATATACTAAAAGAGGGATCTTCACCACCGTTTGCTTTTTTTTTTTTTTCAGTTTTTTTTTATTTCCTAAAATTGACAATATTATTTTCTTTTTTTTGGTGTGAAGCATTGTTCCTATGAACGTCCACCACCGCTTTCATTTTCTTTTTCTATTTTTTAGTTTTTCCTAATTTACTACAACAGAATTCAGTAATTTAAGTTTTTTTTTGAAATACAACAGTAATATTAAATTTAACACCGGGGTCAAGATACAAAATATCGTTTCTAAATATGTGTTCTTTACACTAATTTATTTTATTTTATTTTTATTTTTACTTAGGTTCTTGATTATAGTAAAAATAATTTTCCGGGATTTTGTTAGCTACACAAAGAAAAGAATATAGTGAATACCATTCATTGGATATTGAAATTGCACTCGTAACACGCTTATTAAGAATGACAAATGCATATTTTCATTGCTAATCGTTGTGTTGAGAAATTATAAACTTAAATTATCTAAATTTAGAATGAACATTCATTTACTTTTTGAATTATTTTTGTTGATTTAAGCTATTGAGAGTTTTTATTTATTTTTACTTTTTACATAATTTAGATTTGTGAAGTTATGTTTAAACTTACAATTATACATGTATATGGTATTGATGTGCTCTATACTTTACTATTGGCGTAAAATAAGTAAAATCTCATTAATGCACTTATTTTTATTAACTCTTTTTGAAATTTTGAATAATTTTGTTGATTTTCAATTTTTAAATTGAGGAAATAGATATAAAACAATAAATCAATACTTTTCCCCAAATTTATTGCTTATTAATTACTTCAAAAATCTATGAGAAATTACTAATTAACAACTTATGTTAATCTATAATAAATATTTTATTACTTATTACCGCAAGTTCACAAGTAATCTTTAACATATCTCGCTGACACTCGTGGTGATCTACACTTTTTGAATGTTTGATTAGAATAAACAAAATTAAATTGATAATTGAAAATTTTACAAAGTCAAATCTTGAGGAAAATATGGAACTTTAAATTTAAAAGCAAAGAATAATTTTTTCACACAACAATCGATGTATCCAATTCTAGGAATCATAATAATCAATTTTGTCGTAAACTACATATCATTCATCACATCTAAAATTAAAGAACGCTCTATGTTAAAATCAATCAAATTATACCGCCACTCTTAAAAAAAATACGATTTTTCCAAATGTTTTAATACATATTTTTTCTAGCCTTTCATAACTAATAGAATAATTAAGAAACTCACAAATAAGGATCACACTATTAAATACTTAATTAAAAATAAAATACGATTTTTTGACGCAGACCCCACTAGCATTTATTATATTATATTATATTATATTATATTAAAAGAGGCACTTTATAGTGGTACTATTCATAGGAATGCGTGCTCTAATTACTTTATTCTTTTTTAAAAAAAAACTTTTCATGTTTCCATATCCTTCTTTCATTTTCATTTTGTTTTTTTCAATTGTAAATATTTTTCACCCAATTCTTTTCCAACGCTTCGCCATTTTTCTTGTCTTCATTTGGTTATCTTATTCGCTTTTCCTTCCGACTTTAGTCATGTTCTTTTCAAAATCCCGTCCAAAATTTTTGCATAAGCTTATATTTATAATTTTAGATACTAATCAAATAAATTTTTTATTTTTCTCCAAATAAAAATTATTCAAATGCCTAATAACTTAAACCATTGAAATACACACACACACACACACACACACACATATATTAAATGAGGGACTTTAGTATGTCACTATTTCTATGAATGCATGCCACCATTGTTCCTTTTTTTTTTTTTTTTTTTTTTTTTTGTATTTTTAAGTTTTTCTTGATTTCTTTGTAATTGACTTTTTTTTTTTTTTTTAGTATGTCACTATTTCTATGAATGCCCATCACTATTCATTTACTTTTTTTTTTTCCATATTTTCTAATTTTTGAAATCGACACTAATTTTTTTTTCTCAATCGTAGATCTCTTTCAAAGACCATTTTTGAACATTTTGTTATTTCACTTATATTTCTTCGCTCATATTTTCCGCTTTTCTTCGATTTCAAAGCCTTGTCGACTTTTTGAAAAAGCACCCCAAAAATTTATAAATATGTTGATTATTTTGAGTATCTATCTAAATTTTATTTTATAAAAGAAGTTGTTGTAGATCTATCCTGCTGACTTTTCCCACCACCGATCGTAATAGATTCACATTGCTATCGACTTCCTTATTATTTCTGGTGATTCGTGGAATCACCATTACAAGTAGTTGTTTAAGTCCTATTTTGTTAATTTTTATACTTATTTGAACATTTTTGCTTGTTTGAGTGTTGATTTTCAATTCTCATTTTAGTTCTTAAACAGTTCTTAATATTCAAGATTTTAATATACTAAAAGAGGATCTTCACCATCGCTCTTTTTTTTTTTTTAAGTTTTTTATTTCCTAAAATTGACAATATTATTTTCTTTTTTTGGTGTAGCATTGTTCCCATGAACGTCTCCACCACCCGTCATTTTCTTTTCTATTTTTTTTAGTTTTTCCTAATTTACTACAAACAGATAATTGGCAACTTAAGTTTTTTTTTTGAAATACAATAGTAATATTAAATTTAACACCGTCAAGATACAAAATATCGTTTCTAAATATGTGTTCTTTACACTAATTTATTTTATTTTTATTTTATTTTTACTTAGGTTCTTGATTATAGTAAAATAATTTTTCGATTCTTGTTAGCTACAAAGAAAAGAATATAGTGAATACCATTCATTGGATATTGAAATTTGCACCTGCAACACGCTATTAAGAATGACAAATGCATGTTTTTATTGCTAATCGTTGTGTTGAGAAATTATAAACTTAAATTATCTAAATTTAGAATGAATTATTCATTTACTTTTTGAATTATTTTTGTTGATTTAAGCTTTATTGAGAGTTTTTATTTATTTTTTTTTCTTTTTACATAATTTAGATTTGTGAAGTTATGTTTAAACTTACAATTATATATGTATATGGTATTGATGTGCTCTATACTTTACTATTGCTAAAATTAGTAAAATCTCATTAATGCACTTATTTTTATTAACTCTTTTGAAATTTTTGAATAATTTTGTTGATTTTCAATTTTTAAATTGAGGAAATAGATATAAAACAATAAATCAATACTTTTCCCAAATTTATTGCTTATTAATTACTTCAAAAAAATCTATGAGAAATTACTAATTAACAACTTATGTTAATCTATAATAAATATTTTTATTACTTATTAACGCAAGTTCACAAGAATCTTTTAACATATCTCATGACACTGCAAGGATCTATACACTTTTTTGAATGTTTGATTAGAATAAAATAAAATTAAATTGATAATTGAA
Source organism: Forsythia suspensa (assembly GCA_023638005.1). Classification (NCBI taxonomy): domain Eukaryota; kingdom Viridiplantae; phylum Streptophyta; class Magnoliopsida; order Lamiales; family Oleaceae; genus Forsythia; species Forsythia suspensa. Next base: position 8,746 of record JALRMA010000151.1, read on the forward strand.
AATTTTTACAAAGTCAAATCTTGAGGAAAAATATGGAACTTTAAATTTAAAAGCAAAAGAATAATTTTTTTCACACAATAATTGATGTATCCAATTTAGGAATTACAATAATCAATTTTGTCGTAAACTATATATCATTTCATCACATCTAAAATTAAAGAACGCTCATGTTAAAATCAATCGAATTATACTGCTTTACCTTAAAAAATACGATTTTTTCCAACAAGTTTTAATACATATTTTACTTTTGAATTTTTTCATAACTAATAGAATAATTAAGAAACTCACAAACGATGATCACACTATTAAATACTTAATTAAAATAAAATACGACTTTTCGTACAGTGTGCACCCACTAGTATTTATTATATTATATTAAAAGAGGCACTTATAGTGGTACTATTCATAGGAATGCGTGTCTAATTACTATTCTTTTTAAAAAAAAAAAACTTTTCATGTTTCCATATCCCTTTCTTTCATTTTCATTTTGTTTTTTCAATTGTAAATATTTTTCACCCAATTCTTTCCAACGCTTTCGCCCATTTTTCTTGTCTTCATTTGGTTATCTTATTCGCTTTCCTTCCGACTTTAGTCATGTCCTTTCAAAAATCGGGCCCAAAATTTTGGTAGCTATATTGATAATTTTAGATACTCAATCAAATAAATTTTTATTTTCTCCAAATAAAAATTATTCAAATGCCTAATAACTTAAACCATTGAAATACACACACACACACACACACACACACATATTAAATGAGGGACTTTAGTATGTCACTATTTCTATGAATGCATGCCACCATTGTTCCTTTTTTTTTTTTTTTTTTTTGTATTTTTAAGTTTTTCTTGATTTCTTTTGTAATTGATACTTTTTTTTTCTTTTTTTTAGTATGTCACTATTTCTATGAATGCCCATCATTTATTCATCGTATTTCTTTTTTTTTTTTCCATATTTTCTAATTTTTGAAATTGACACTATTTTTTTCTCAATCGAGATCTCTTCAAGACCATTTTCTTTTCAACATTTTGTTATTTCACTTATATTTCTTCGCTCATATTTTCCGCTTTTTTCGATTTCATTTTGTCGACTTTTGAAAAAAGCACCCCAAAATTTATAAATATGTTGATTATTTTGAGTATCTATCTAAATTTTATTTTATAAAAGAAGTTGTGTCAGATCTATCTCGTTGACTTTTCCCACCACCACTCGTAATAGATTCTGGCGTCGCTATCAATTTTATTATTTCTAGGATTCGTGAACTGACCATTACAAGAAGTTGTTTAAGTCCTATTTTTGTTAATTTTTATACTTATTTGAACATTTTGCTTGTTTTGAGTGTTGATTTTCAATTTCATTTTAGCTCTTAAATAGTCTTCTAATATTCTGTGATTTTAATATACTCAAAAGAGGGATCTTCACCAATCGCTCTTTTTTTTTTTTTAAGTTTTTTTTATTTCCTAAAATTGACAATATTATTTTCTTTTTTTGGTGTAGCATTGTTCCTATGAACGCCCACCACCGCTTCATTTTCTTTTCTCATTTTTTTTTAGTTTTTCCTAATTTACTACAAATGTAATCTGGTAATTTAAGTTTTTTTTTTGGAAATACAATAGTAATATTAAATTTAATAATCGGGTCAAGATACAAAATATCGTTTCTAAATATGTATGTTCTTTTACACTAATTTATTTTTATTTTATTTTATTTTACTTAGGTTCTTGATTATAGTAAAAATAATTTTTTCGATTTTGTTAGCCACAAAGAAAAGAATATAGTGAATACCATTCATTGGATATTGAAATTTGCACTTTCGTAACACGCTTATTAAGAATGACAGACAAATGCATGTTTTTATTGCTAATCGCTGTGTTGAGAAATTATAAACTTAAATTATCTTAAATTTAGAATGAATATTCATTTACTTTTTTGAATTATTTTTGTTGATTTGCTATTGAGAGTTTTTATTTATTTTTACTTTTTTACATAATTTAGATTTGTGAAGTTATGTTTAAACTTACAATTATATATGTATATGGTATTGATGTGCTCTATACTCACTATTGCGTAAAATTAGTAAAAATCTCATTAATGCACTTATTTTATTAACTCTTTTGAAATTTTGAATAATTTTGTTGATTTTCAATTTTTAAATTGAGGAAATAGACATAAAACAATAAATCAATACTTTTCTCCCAAATTTATTGCTTATTAATTACTTCAAAAATCTATGAGAAATTACTAATTAACAACTTATGTTAATCTATAATAAATATTTTTATTACTTATTACCGCAAGTTCACAAGTAACCTTTAACATATCTCATGACACTCCGTGGTGATCTACACTTTTTGAATGTTTGATTAGAATAAACAAAATTAAATTGATAATTGAAAATTTTTACAAAGTCAAATCTTGAGGAAAAATATGGAACTTTAAATTTAAAAGTTAAAAGAGAATAATTTTTTTCACACAATAATTGATACGATCCAATTCTAGGAATTATAATAATCAATTTTGTCGTAAACTACATATCATTCATCACATCTAAAATTAAAGAACGTTTCATGTTAAAATCAATCGAAATTATATCGCTTCACCTTGCAAAAAATACGATTTTTTCCAACAAGCTTTTAATACATATTTTACTTAGCCTTTCATAACCAATAGAATAATTAAGAACTCACAAACAAGGATCACACTATTAAATACTTAATTAAAATAAATACGCACTTTTGCACGCAAGTAATCTAACTAGTATTTATTATATTATATTAAAAGAGGCACTTTATAGTGGTACTTATTCATAGGAATGCGTGCTTAATTACTATTCTTTTTTAAAAAAAAAAAACTTTTTCATGTTTCCATATCCTTTCTTTCATTTTCATTTTTTTTTTTCAATTGTAAATATTTTTTCAGCCCCACCTTTTCCAACGCTTTCACCATTTTTTCTTGTCTTCATTTGGTTATCTTATTCGCTTTCCTTCGACTTTTAGTCATGTTCTTTTTGAAAAATCGTCCAAAATTTTTGGCAGTTATATTGATAATTTTAGATACTCAATCAAATAAATTTTTATTTTTCTCCAAATAAAAAATTATTCAAATGCCTAATAACTTAAACCATTGAAACAAACACACACACACACACACACACACACACACACATCCTTAACTATATAAAAGAGTGAATTTGTAATGTTACTATTCACGGATTTCGTGCCATGCATTGTTTAGTTCCTTTTAATATTTTTTTTCCCTAACTTAATGGCACTATAAGAAATAAAAGACCATTTTATATTCCTATATATCCCTATATTATATATTTTATTTATTATTTATTCTTATATATTAAAAAGAAGGAATTTAGTGGTAATCGTTTTAAAATGCGCACTCAAGCCACTATTCATATTTTTTTTTTACTTTTATATGTTTCCATATCCTTTTCTTTCATTTTTATTTTTTTCCAATTTTTTTTTTTTTTCAATTTAGATCTTTTCAACTCCAAAATTTTTCCAACATTTCGCCATTTTTCTCTCGGCTTTCATATGGTCGCCTTTGTTCGCCTTCCTTCCAACTTTAGTCATGTCTTTCAAAATTGATTAAAAGTTTGCAGATATGTAGATTATTTTGGACAACCAATCAAATATTGTTTTTATTTTTCTCTATAGAAGTTACTCAAATGCATAATAACTTAAATCATTGAAACAAGATTTAGCTCCACACACACACACACACACACACACACACACACACACACACACATATATATATATTAGGCTCTAGGTTCAGGCCTCAAAGGTCGAAATATAGTAATATTATACCAAGCTACCCACTTTGAACTTTTTAAAATTATTTGCAATTGAAACAACTTTTTTTAATTAATTACTTATATTAAGTTAACAACATAATTATCAAGATTACAAAAATACATAGTTTTAAGTTATTTCACATTTTCCCATTTTTTTTGAAATTGACACTATTTTTATCTCAATCGTAGATCTTTTTAGCACCATTTTCTTTTCAACATTTCAAGTATTTCACTTTATATTTCTTCGCTCAGATTTTTCGCCTTTCTTTCGATTTCTGGCCATGTTTTTTTAAAAATCGCCTAAAATTTACAGATATGTTGGATTATTTTGAATATCCATTCAAATTTTGTTTTATAAAAGTCGCTTCTCTCGCAGATCTATCTCTGCTTAACCCTTTGCACTACTAATCGTAATAGATTTCAGGTCACTATTGGCTTGTTATTTCTAGCTTGTGAATTGACCGTTACAAGTAGTTGTTTTGTCCTATTTTTGTTAATTTTATACTTATTTGAACATTTTGCTTGTTTGAGTGTTGATTTTCAATTCTCATTTTGAGTTATTAAATGCTTGTAATATTCACTATTTTAATATATTAAAAGAGATGACTTTACCACTCGTTTTGTTTTTTTTAAGTTTTTTTTTTTCTCCTAAAATTGACAATTTTTTCTTTTTCTTTTTTGTGTGTAGCACTCGCTCTATGAACGTCCACCACCTCGCTTCATTTTCTTTTTTCTATTTTTTTAGTTTTTCCTAATTTATCGCAATGTAATTGGCAATGTAAGTTTTTAATACAATAGTAATATTAAATTTAACACCGGTCAAGCTACAAAAATATCGCTTCTAAATATGCTGTTTTTACACTAATTTGTTTTGTTTTTGTTTTTATTTTTACCTAGGTTATTGATTATAGTAAACATAATTTTCCCCGATTTCTTTTGTTGGCTACGGCAAAAAAATATAGTGAATACCACTCATTGGATATTGAAATTTGTGATCAAACATATTAAGAATGACAAATGTATGTTTTCATTGTTAATCGCTGTGTTGAAAAATTATAAGCATAAATTATTTAAAATCTAGAATGAACATTCATTTACTTTTGAATTGTTTTTTGTTGATTTGCCATTGAGAGTTTTTATTTATTTATTTATGTTTTCATTTAATTTAGTATCATGAAGTGATGTTTAAATTATTACAATTATACATGTATATGGTATTGATGTGCTATATACTTTACAATTGCAAAACAAGTAAAATCTCATTAATGTACTTATTTTTTATCAACTATTTTTGAGATTTTGAATAATTTTGTGGATTTTCAATTTTAAATTTAGGGAATAAATATAAAATAATAAATCAATGTTTTTTTTTCGTGATTATTGCTTATTAATTACTTGTTTGAAAAAATATACCTAATGAGAAATCACTAATTAACAACTTATGATAATCTATAATAAATAATTTTACTACTTATTACCTAAGTTCACAAGTAATCTTTTTTACATATCTCATGTGATTTAAACTTTTGAATGTATGATTAGAATAAACAAAATTAAATTGATAGTTGATAATTTTTTTAAAGTCAATCATGAGTAAAAATATGGAACTTTAAATTTGAAAGCAGAGAATAATTTTTTCACATAATAATTGAAGTATCAAATTTAGGAATTACAAATAATCGGCTTTGCTAAAACTACATATCATTCATCATATCTAAAAGAAAGAACGCTAATGTTGAAAAAATCAATCAAAACCACACCGCCACCTTAAAAAATCTATTTTCCAACAAATTTTAATACATATTTTATTTAGTCTTTCATAACTAATAAAAGCATTAAGAACTTACAAATAATAATCACGCTATTAAACACTTAATTGAAATAAAAACACGTGCCTTGCACGCACTCCACTCAGTATATATTAAAAGAGTGACTTTAGATGGTCACTATTTCTATGAATGCACGCCACCATTGTCTTCTTTTTTTGTTTTATTTTGTTTTTGTTTGTTTTGTATTTTTAAGTTTTTCCTGATTTCTTGTAATTGACTTTTTTTTTTTCTTCTTTATTTTTAGTATGTCACTATTTCTATGAATGTCCATCACTATTCATTTACTTCTTCTTTTTTTCCATATTTTCTAATTTTTGAAATTGACTCAATCAGATCTCTTTTCACCACCATTTTCTTTTTCAACATTTTGTTATTTCACTTATATTTCTTCGCTCATATTTTTTCGCTTTTCTACTCGATTTCTCACCATGTCTTTTTGAAAAGCACCCCAAAATTTACAAATATGTTGATTATTTTGAGTATCTATCTAAATTTTATTTTATAAAAGTCAAGGTCAGATCTATCTCGCTTAACTTACGCACCAATCGATCGTAATAGATCTGGTCCGCCATCGACTCTTATTATTTCTAGGATTCGTGAATTGACCATTACAAGTAGTTGTTTAGTTGTTTAAGTCCTATTTCGCTAATATTTTTATACTTATTTGAACAATTTTGTTTGTTTGAGTGTTGATTTTCAATTCTCATTTTTTAGTTCTTAAATAGTTCTAATATTCAGATTTTTAATATATTAAAAGAGAGATCTTCACCATTGTTCATGTTTTTTTTTTTTAAGTTTTTTTTTTATTTCTAAAATGACAATATTTTTTTTCCTTTTTTTTTTGTGTAGCATTGTTCCTATGAACGTCCACCAACGCTCATTCATTTTCTTTCTATTTTTTTTAGTTTTTCCCTTAATTTACTACAATAGAATTGGCAATGTAAGTTTCTTTTTTTTGAAATACAATAGTAATATTAAATTTAACAATCGTCAAGATACAAAATATCGCTTCTAAATATGTGTTCTTTTTACACTAATTTATTTTTATTTTACCTGTGGTTCTTGATTATAAGAAAATAATTTTTCCGATTTCTTGTTAGCTATGGCAAAAGAATATAGTGAATACCATTCATTGGATATTGAAATTTGCACTTCTAACGCCTTATTAAGAACGACAAATGCATGTTTTCATTGCTAATCGTAGTTGAGAAATTATAAGTTTAAATTATTTAAATTCTAGAATGAACATCTCATTTATTTTTGAATCATTTTGTTGATTTAAGCTATTGAGAGTTTTTATTTATTTTTACTTTTTTTTACATAATTTAGTTTTGTGAAGTTATGTTTAAATCCTTATAATTATACATGTATATGGTATTGATGTGCTCCATATTTTACCATTTATTACAAAATAAGTAAAATCTCATTAATGCACTTATTTTTATTAACTCTTTTGAAATTTTTGAATAATTTTGTTGATTTTCAATTTTAAATTGAGGAAATAGATATAAAACAATAAATCAATACTTTTCCCAAATTTATTGCTTATTAATTACTTCAAAAATCTATGAGAAATCACTAATTAACAACTTATGTTAATCTATAATAAATATTTTTATTACTTATTACCGCAAGTTCACAAGTAATCTTTAATATATCTCATGACACCGCAGGATCTACACTTTTGAATGTTTGATTAGAATAAACAAAATTAAATTGATAATTGAAAATTTTACAAAGTCAAATCTTGAGGAAAAATATGGAACTTTAAATTTAAAAGAAGCAGAATAATTTTTTCACACAATAATTGATGATCCAATTCTAGAAATTACAATAATCAATTTTGTTAGAAAACTACATATCATTCATCACATCTAAAAGTAAAGAACGCTCATGTTAAAAAAAATCAATCGAAATTATAATCACTCACTCTAAAAAATATGTATTTTTTTCCAACAAGTTTTAATACATATTTTACTTAGCCTTTCATAACTAATAAAATAATTAAGAAACTCACAAATAATGAAATATTTAATTAAAATAAATATACATTTACTTTTGCACGCACTCCACTCAGTTATTATTATAAAACGAAAACGATGCTATACATCTAAGAAATCAATGCCCAAGAACAAAATAATTAGATTTTATCGAAGTTGATGTAGTGAACCATTCCATGATTCATCGAGTTAGATTAAAATCGAGAAAAGTCTTAAATAAGTGTTTAATAGTGGTTTCAAGGGTTTTGAAGTCTAACAAAATATTTTTAAAGAATAAAAGTGCTGATTATTTTATTGTTGTTTGTTAAAGTCAACAAGCACTTTGATTAAAAATAACTTAAAAGTTGCTTTTAGATAAGCTCAATTTTTGAACTTCTAAAATTTCTAATTGAGCTCCTTACAGAAATTGTAATTAAGATTTAATCAATTGAAAATTAACAAAATTACCATTAATACATCAAAAAATATATTAATTTATTCACTACATTAATTACTTATATCAAATTATCATTCATATACTTATATAAAGTGAAACAAAATATTGGCATGTTAAATAAATAATACAAATTATAATATATTATGTTTGATTTTAAATAATTAACCATGCTTAATCAAATATACTAAAATAATCATGTTATTATAATCAAATATAATATATTAATTTTAATAGTTATTATAGGATATAAAATATACGATTTTTTTTAAAATGAGTTATATAATAATTAATTATTGTTTAGTCAAATATAATAAAATAATCGTATATTATAATTAAATTAATATATTAATTTTAATAGTTATTATATGATATAAAAAATTTATTTATTTTAAAACAAATAATATGAGATATATAATAATAATTACTATTTCATCAAATAAATATAAAGTTTATACAAAAGTATTTTTATAGTTATAAACCAAACGAAGTTATTTAATATTCAGAAAGATTTTTAGATTTATATCCAATAACAAATTTTTAACAAAAGTTTCATCGCTAAAACCTACTACTAAAAGCTCATCACAACAACTCAGATCAAACTGGACCCTAAGACTAAAATGTAACTTCATAGCGTAACTTGGTAACTTCGACCATTTTGTCTCGCCTTGTCAACTCATGACTTTTTCAGAGTCAGTCCAAAAGGCCAGTATATGAAATGGTCGTCAAGAAGTTGCTCAACATCTTTATGTAATTGCGGAATTCCATGGACTTTATAAGTTCTAATGCAACTTATTGGTTACGCCAGAATTTTTGGAAATCTGAATACCACCGATAAAATAAAAAAAATTGCACTTCAAGATTTGAATGTTGATGAAAAATTTACACTAATTTTTTTAACACTATAAAAATTAAATTTTCCGTAGTAGACCTGAGCCCCCCAAAAAAAAAAAAATCCACCCATGGTTGAGATAAATGACATGCAGCAAGGAGGACTAGGCTTGGCAGTTTGATTTTTAGAGAATCAATTTTTGTTAAGATGAAGAAAAAAATCACGCTAGAAAATTAGATAAATTTTAAATTTTTATTTTAGAATTGTTTTATATTTCAACGCTTCGATAATCAAAAGCGATTTATTATCAGATTTCAGATACAATTACTAAATCTAGATATTTAATTATAATAGAGTTTATTTATTATTATTATGTAAATTTTAGTTTATACTTTATAATAATATATAATATTATTAAACATTTTATTAAGACAATGAATTCATAAATTAAATCTCAATAAAATTACAAAATAAAAACACAATTCATATAGTAGAAAATGAATTAATTTTATTAATGAAGTTAAATTTAGTATTTCAATTATAGATAATTGAGTGAAAATGAAAAGTTTTAATATGTTTGTTTACTATTTTGCAGATTCCTCAAAATCTAGTGAGTAAGTGCTGCATGATTCTTCTATAATCAATTTTTCTTAAATTTACCAAACATCTTTGATTATTTGATATCGTGGGTTGAGATCTAAAATCAATCTCAAACAAGACTTAAATAGTATTAAACAATATTAAATAAAGAAAAGAAGATAAACATTTGGTACCGCTTTTGTAGGCAATGCAGAAATCCATTAACTGCTTAAAATTTAGAAATAACAAACATATGTCTCTACTTTAATATTTCAAGGTGTCGATACATTAAAAAAAAAGAGAGGCTCTAGGGTGATTATATTGACACTACTACTCTTGTTCGTTACACTTATATTTTAATTGCACTATACATTCTCAACTTTGTTCAATATCGCACCTATATCCTTAACCCTTTTTTCGTCAGATTTTTTATCTTCAACTCACCATTAATTAGCGCAGCTCGTCTCTAATGACGGTTTCATCCAAAAAATCTATTGTAAGAATGTAAAAGACTTATTTGCTTTTCATATTTTTAAAAAATCAAAAGTTAAAAATATAAATACAACAATTCGACAAAAATATTTGCCACTCATTTTAAAGACGCCATCGTAATATTTTCAACATAAACCATCATCAAAGAAAAATCTACTAATTAATAAAAAATTAAAGATAAGAATATGACCAAAAATATTGAAGACCTCGCGGTGGCAATATAATTATAACCACACAAAGAAAGGCTCTGCCTATAAAGAAAGTCTCTGTGGTTGAAGCTTTTCCAGTGCAGTACAAGCAAGGAGTTTCTTCGATGTTTCTTTTCAATAATTGAAACCTCTTTCTTTAGTAAGCGTAGTTCCGGCGCGAAACCCCTTCGTGACACACACACTATTAATTTCATCAACATGTTCTGGTTGTAAAATATTGCATCAACTGATAAGCATCTACCTCATACAATATTTAATTCGCACCTATTAATTTCTACATCAATATGATATCAAACTCTTTCCAGTTGGGTGGAGTTGAAGACATCTGATAATAAATTGAATTCCATATTCATCATATTCAGTAGTGCAAGTAAAAAATTTATTTTCATTTTTTCTTACTTCTAATAAGTCAAGAAAGTAACTCCATGAATGTCAAATAAGTAATTTATTTACAATTTTGACCAATAAAATAACTAGTTATTCTAAAACATAAGGTATAACTCAACTTTTTGCTTAGCTACACATGCGCTTGCCCATCACAAAAACAACTCTTTATCTTACTATCAAAACTAAATAACTTACTCATTTGCAATTTTAATCAATAAAAATAAAATTATTTTAAACTTTCTTAGAAATAAACTTTTTAGCTTTCCCAAACAAGTTTTATCTAGAAGTTTGTCTTATGGCATAACATTCTCAAACTTGATCTATCATATCATATATCAAGTTCATTAGTTGCAATAGAATAACATACCTGATATCAGTTCTTTACGAGGACAGTCAAAGCAGCAAAGATTTTGTTGACTTATAGAGAAAGAGCGTGTATTATCACCATCGTTCTTGCAAAAGGAAAGACGAAAGATGGAGCAGAACCAATGTGAATGCTACTGATCTTCGGCTGCCACTTGTCAAGAGCACCAGAAACCTATGATTTAACATAAGCTTCCAATATTTTTCATCATCCTGCATGGAAATCAATAGCACGTGTATTTTAGAATTGACGTAAATGTAAGGGATGTTAGCATGTTTTGTAGGAGGATTGGATAAGTATTTACTATTTAATAAAGAAAAAGAAACTATAATTTTGTTCGCTATACTGTTGGCAGTACTACCTACCGCCGTATACATAACCCACAACCGTGCAACTTTTCTTGATAGTATTACTATAGAATACTTTGACGAAAGAATAATCACACCTTCAAGTTTAATGGATTCCTTTGATACTTCAAAAAGAGGTACATTGTCCTCTAGAAGATTAAAATTCTTTGGGCTATTCATGAATTGCTACAACTGAATCTTTTCTTAATCCAACTTAACTTCTGAAAACCCATATGTTAATTTCAAAACTTTGTTTGAAACTTGTGTCAGCTGAAACTAACTGAAGCTTCCGTTAATCTTATTTGTTAGACAATCGGTACGCGTAATGCAAACAAGTAGTTCAGAGAAAAATAACTAGCATATCAATGAAATAACTTCTTCAACTGGTTCAAGATAACCATCACCCTTAGCAATGCACCCAGGGTCACCTTCATTTCGAAGGAAGAAAATCATGTTCAGAGACGTTATCTACATTATATCCACTATGAGCACTCATCTTCCCTACAGTGAGATGACAGGAAAAAACATCAAGATCTTAGGCAGACACTTCATCTAAAAGAAACTGGTAAGTATAATAGATCCAGAAGAACCCAATGCATGGGGAAAAAGAAGGTACACGGAATGTGGAGATAAACAATTGGCACTTCAAACGGATTTATGTCGAGCTTAGAAAAGAAACCAAAATGAAATAATTTTTGCAAAGTAACAGAGAAAAATACACTATCAAAGATTGTACGTCAATATAGAAAAAGATAAAGAGTTAAAGTGGTCCCAAGGGGTGCCAATTACCAAACCATAGGGGGTTTTTTACCTTTTTTGACTTGCACTTTAATCAAATTCCTAACCCAACCTTAAGGAAATCTGAAGGATTGCAAATAGAAATCTTGATCAAATTCTGATGGTAAGAAAAACACATGTTACTAATGAGTTTATAAAGATTGAGCATTTTTATTAGAATGTTTCTTGAAAAATTTACTGCACTTGAGACGTCCAATGTGTCAACTTCTATATGTCCAAATTCTGCTTGTGATTCAAAAGTCAAAGAAAGAACTTCAGACATCTGATACAATGCATTGTACATCCAAAATTGAAATTGCGTTCAGAGGGGACTAGAAATTTGGGCATCCCATGGATCGATCATAACTACGAAACTGAGATGACCATGAATCTAACGCAAAGAGACATAGACTCAGAGAGGAGATCCTACATGAAGTCTGTGGTCGCTTTGAGAATGACTGTGAGAGAGAAAGACTACAGTATCTATTAATGGTAATAAATAATAAGAAATCATATTCTAGCAATGAATCATAGAAATAATATAAACCATAGCGTAATACTTTTTATCTCAGATATACGGTAGTTACTTAGAATAGCTTATTTGTAATGTATATAATTCCTTGTATTGCTACTCTAATTCATTCAATACATATAAATTATATCCATCTTTTCATGGTATTAGAGCACCAATCTTGGTGACCCCCACACTACAATAAAAGAGGGTCTATAGCGGCGAATATTCATTACACGACAATCAAAGTCGTCTCTATTATTCTATACGTGTGAGACGCGTTTAAGAAATGTCGTCGTCAAAGATAAGCAAAACTTATTATGATTTACATATGTCGCCCGCTTATAGAGTATAGGTCGAGCTAATACGAGACCTTATATCCATCGCCTTCCAGGTCGTGAACCACTAAGATTCGGAAACGGCCGGAACAAATGGAGGCATTTTGATAAAAGAACAGCGCATTTACATATTACGTCGCCGCAATTGAGTTGCGGATGATGTCGTAAGTCACGTTAATAATGAATTTCCTCATAAAGTGTGACGAGGTCTCAGAGACTACATAAATGTCGCCGCTTATATACCTACATCAATTTAAGCGGAAAATCGGGCGCCTCAATTGTTATAGTATATGCACTTACATATGTCGCCGCTATACCTATGTGGATCAATTTTGCGGTGCTAAGAATTAATTTCGTAAAATAGGAATGATCCTTTAGCTTACTATTTTTATATATATATAGACTCTTTTTATCTTTCCCATCTCCGTGATTTCAGACAGTGCACTACGCCCCAAATAATTAATATTCTCCATCTCCTCGCATCTCCTTGCACATTTGCATTTCTCATTGTTTTCCTTCATAATCATCTTTTATAGTTCATTTCTTCATCTCCATTTATTATCGTGAATGTATTTGTAAGAATATAGTATTTTTCAAGTATGGATATTGATAAAAGTTGGACAACAATTAGAAACGACAAAAACCGGCAGACTTTCAAATAGTTCGGTGAAGCATTTATAAACATGAAGTAGGCCATACGTTAACGATGTATGAAGGATTAAATGTCCGCGGCAAAAAAATGTTTAAATCTGGCCTCACACATCCATTGGAAATCGTCGGTGCTCGGCATATTTCGTAATGGTTTTTGCGCAGAGTTATGTCACCCAGATATTTCGCATTTTAGATCGATGTTCGATTCACAATGCGTATAGACAGAACGAGCGAGATGGGCGGAAGATGAGATGATGGATGTAATAGACGCACGTGAAGTTGGTGATGAGCATGTGCACAAGCACCACATGGGTTAGCTTACGACGAACTGCTCGTGCCTCCATTCGTAACTGCATCTTGGAGTTTCATCATTTTCATCCCTAAATTTTTTAGTCAAGTTGGACGCGCTAAAATTACCCAGAACAAATGGACAAAACAAGTCGCGTCATGATCTTTTTGAAATTGCCGGGTTAGCATCTCAAACATGAACCTGGCTCGACTACTACGACAGTTGGTCACGATTTAAGCTCGTTTGGGTTACAAATCCATTCATGGCCGCAAGAACAACTGTATAATTATTTTCGGGGTGAATATGCCGATAGACAAACCGGCCCGACTCTGCTGTGAAAGTCGCTGGGCACACTTCCGGGAAAGTGAACGAAGAATGTTCCGTGATAAGGTGTTGCGCATATTTCCTCGGCTCCCGCTTCGAAACGATGTTCGCGACGGAGGATAACGCAAAACTTAGTGAGGTGGCATACAAGATAGAAGGTCTCAGGACGATGATAAAACGCAACATCCCGCTGATGGAAAGCGCATCGCGGATTTTTGACATGAAACATCCAATCGCTCGCAAGTGAGACTGTGGAATGTCAAAGTTAGTCTCAGCCGCGCATTTAATTCAATCTATTCGCGATATGAGTCCGTGTCATCGACATCATGTGCAAGAGAGTTGTGGCAGTTTTTTACAACTTATCACCATAGTTATGCATGAAGCCCGGAACACTTCATGCTTTCATCACGATACCGGGTCCTAAAGCACCGTAAGGACATTGATGTATTTTACGACCATTAGTGGACGAGTCAAAGGAGCGTGCGCCGTCAATGACTGGAGCATCGGAGACGGTAGGAACCAACAAAGAAGTTTGCGGTATTCAGATCGCCAGGCAGCCTTTTATGCGGATCGTTAACCATTTCAATGAAGAAGTTTATCCGGCTGAGTGGCCAGCTGTACAAGTTGCATGTCCGACGACAACGAGGATACCTCCTTCCATCCCGCGCTGATAGGTAAGAAGCACTTTTTATGGGTTATCGCCTGGCCTCGCATCTAGGCATCATTTTCGTGAGCAATTTAGACTTCATGGAGGACAAATAGGCGCACCACCTTCAGCTTCGGTTAACGCCTACATACATTTTAGCACGCTTTGTCGCCATCGAGGTAGAAGTCCGTGAAAGCACCAAATTACGCAGTGGTGCTACAATCTGAGAAGTGGGATGACGAAGTTCAATTGGGAGAAAAAAGGTGATTTTCATGCAGTAGCTTTATTGACTTCTACAGTAGTTCAAACATAACATCGGCGTCACGCACGTGAGAGAAGAATGTTTGTGATAGTCTTGTTCACATAACGTCTATGGACGTAATCTATTCCAAACAAAAGACATACCAATGCGAAAGTGCGATCTAACGTGAATTAGGATCATGCGGAGTTGCACT
>JALRMA010000152.1:0-21674 GCA_023638005.1 Forsythia suspensa
CAATATCTCCTACACTTTGGGAGATTAGAGTGAACTAACGAGAACATATATTCGTAATATGGAATCCACACCTTTAGCGTACGATCATGATCTCAACGTTCTTCATAAGGCGCAATAATCGAGCTCGTGAGTTCGACATTGATTGTTGAATTCAACGACGTGGATGTGGACCAATCATCAACCGTTAGGATAGAAGATTGAGAGTGAGAATCAGTGAATGTTCTAATAAGGGCATTTTTGGTCATTTTACTTATTCGCAACATCCGAGTTGATCGACTGGGGCAAATATGTAGGACTCGATAAGTCAAGATATAATTATTGATTGTTGTTTGTCAGACTTCAACCAGACTAAGAGTGCCTGTTCTTTTAGCTTTAATAGACCCTTGATTATCAAAATTATTTTGATCGATCAAGAGTCGAAGAGTCAAAAATTAATTTATTAGAGCTTTAGTTTAAATGGTCAACCAAGTCCCCCAAAGTGTTCCCAATATATGTGGCTAAATAGGCTTATTACCTATTTTGGGGCTATGCAAATGGCCCCAAGTTGGTGTATTAGGTTGTAGGGTTCTTTGAGGTAAATGATGATAAATGGCCTCTTCATAAGACTGCTGTTGATAACCAAAATGATAGGGAGACATTACACTAAAGTGTAGAAGTGTGTATTTCTCCCAACAAAGAAAACCCTAAATCCCAGATAACCTAGACGAGAGAGGTGACCACACCCCAAGTAGCCACTCTTGGAGAGCACCGGGAAGGCTTTGAGGGTTTTGGGAGTTTGAAAGCCTAAAGAACAACACATACAAGGGTAATTTCTTCAAACTTATGTGTTCTCAAGCGCTTATTTAATCCAGATGAATGGTAACTAAATAAATCATATCTTGTGAGGGATGTTTGATCATCACGTAAAATTAATTTTCAGATGTCCAAGATCCCGGCCTCCAAGCAATAATAACTATCCTTTTATGCTTCTTTTTCCTATCCCACTTCAAGTAGTGAATCACATAAACATGTAGGCACAAAAAATCAAAAGAAAAAAAAAAAAAATTCACGAAGCTAATTAACATAAATACAATTCAACAACATAAAATAACCATGATATCTCTCAAAACATCTCAACAAAAGAAAAGCAAGAAATTGGCAACCTTATAATTTGACAAGCAACAATCTTCCCAAATTTTGTTTATTTTTTATCAACATTTTTTTAACTTATTTGTAGGTAGCATTTCGCTTAAGTTAAATAGCTATTATACATACTTAATTAATATTAATAATTGAGAAAAGTACCTCATTTATCCTCTAAATGAAGGAGTCTGCAAGATTTAATGCCAGAAAACATACAGTTTTCTAACAATCAAGAATTGTTTATGATGAACCATTTAATAAATTAATCAATGAAGGGTAATAACTCAACGAATTTTTAACAGTAATTAAAATTTTAATCTAGTTCAAAAAGAATTTAAGAAATTTAAAATAAAATTGTTACCTAGGGTAAATTAATCAAGTATTTTGGTCCCTTTGTCAACAAAATAAGCAGAAATGAAACTCATTTAGATTCCTAAACAAAATACATATATGTATATTAATAAATTAAATGCAAAAGCATGAAAATCAATGAAGCACAGCAAGTCTAAATAAACACGGTTTTTACAAACCCCAACATCAGATCATGCTATTAAATGGGCATAACTCCAGGATCTGGATGACACTAATTGTTGGAAACGGGGATTTAGACATCACAAAATTAATTTCTTCCTGGATGATCAAACATCCTCCACAAGATTTGATTTATTTCCTGCATCTAACTGGATTAAATAAAACTGTGAAGAACATAGGCTTGAAGAAATTACCTTTTGTAGCGTGTTGTTCTTTAAACTTTCAAAGCTCCAAACCTCAAGCTCTTCCAAAGGTTCTCCAAGAGAAGCTATGCTCGTGTGGTTACGCTCTTCGGGTTCTAGGTTGTACTAGGTTAGAGTTTTTGTCAGAGAAAACACACTTCACACTTTAGTGTGTCCCGCCTTAGGTCTAGGTTATGTAGAAAACACTCTTTATGAGACTATTTATAATCTACTTACACCCCAAACCATACCAACCTCTAACACCATATAACCTAGGGCCCATTTCGCACAAAGCAAAATAGGTAATAAGTTATTTAGCTCTATATATTGGAGCCACCGAGGGACTTGATCGACCCAATTAAACTAAGTTTCCAATAAATTAATTTTGACTCCGGTCAACTCTTGATCTACCAAATAATTTATTAATCAAATTCCATTCCACTAAAAGAACAAGAATGATTCTTAGTCTAATTGAAATTATCAAGCAACAATCAATGATTATATCCGACTTACTTATCGATCCTACATGCTCTCTGATAATTAATTGTTGGAACCGGATCGTGACATCACAAAATTAATTTTCGTGATGATCAAACATCCTCCACAAGATTTGATTTATTTCGCATTCAATCGGGATTAAATAAACTATAAGAACATACAGATGCTGAAAGAATTACCCTTGTAGCGTGATTTATGAAATTTCTATCAATGTTGTTCTTTAATCTTCCAAAGCTTCAAACCCTCAAGCCTTCCAACAGTTCTCCAAGAGTGGCTAATGCCGTGTGTGGTCACCTCTCTCGATCTAGGTTATAACTAGGATTGTGGGTTTACTTTGTTAGGAAAAACACACACTTCACACTTTAGTGTGGTCCCGCCTATCTCATGTTGTTATGTACAAAATGCCTTAGATGAGACTATTTATAATCTACTTACACTCCAAAACCCTACCAACCCCAATACCATAACCTGTGCCCATTTCTCTAGATGTACCCCAAAATAGATAATAAGTCTATTTTAGCTCTATATATTGGAGCCACCGAGGACTTGATCTGACCCAATTAAATCAAGCTCTTAATAAATTAATTTTGACTTAACAACTCTTGATCACCAAAATAATTTATTAATCAAAGTTCTATTCCACTAAAAGAACAAGATCGCACTTCAGTCTAATTGAAATTATCAAGCAACAATCAATAATTATATCCTCCCGACTTCATCGATCTTACATGTTACCCTCACGATCAACCTCGAATATTCAAAAATAAGTAAAATAAACCTAAACGCCCTTATTCTAATATTCACAGATTCTCAACTCTCATCTTCTATTCTAACAATTTGATGTGATCACATCACATCATTGAATTCAACAATCAATGTCTAACTACTCGAAAGCTCAGATTAAACTGCAGACACTAGAAGAACCAAATGAGATCTTGATCATACCTAAAGGTGACTATTGACCCATATTATGAATATATGTTCCTCGTTAGTTCACTCTAATTCCCAAAGTATCGTAGATATTGATCGCTAATTTGATCTCACTTATTATTAATACCTCAAAGAACTTCAAGCTAGTAACCAAAGTTCATTATCCGCCGTGATTAAGGTCCTATAATATTTATAGTCAAGTGAAATTAAATTTATTCCTGTCAATGCTCACAAATTAATTTATGGTCCTGCTCAATATATTCTAAATGTATTCTCAATTTTATTACCAAAGTCAAAGATAGACATTATTATAAAATCAGACGTATCTTATCAAAATAAATTATCCATATTATTTACTTATCATCGTGGAACGATAATTGTAGATCGAATCACGATTGAATCTTCTCGTGTTTAACAACTTAAACACTCAATTTGTAATATCAAATCGACCCATGGATAAAAGTAAACTCAAAATAACATAATAAATATATCAATCAATTTGTTAATTTTATTTCAAATGTCATTGAGTACAAATAATTTACCTTGACGGGCAAACATAATCCAACAAATCTCCACTCTGCCTTGTGAGTAAATGAGACATGTTACAATAATTCCATATTTTCAATATTGCCTCAAAACTTCTAGTCCGGTAAGCTTTTTAAAGGTCATACAGAAGATTTTCAAGATGCAATCTTGCACACCGCAAGATCTCCTCGTTGAACGATATCTCTAATCAGTGGTATTGCTCAACGTGTTTCCCACGCTGATGGCTTGCAGTGTTCTTTTGCATTTACCACCGCCCATCAGCATTCACAAGAGATAGAGTGATGGCCCGTGATGTCAAGGAACCACACCAAGGTCTAGCAAAACTTCCTTAGCTATACCGCCAGCTTTCGCCGCTCACAAGTCACATATTTCGCCTCCATGGTGGAATCAAGAATACAAGCATCGCTTGATGCTCTCCAAAAACAACGACATCGCCACCAATGTAGAACACAGAGACTGATGTGGACTTAGAGTCCCTATCACCAAAATCGAATCGTCAGATAACCCGTAGGTACTAAACCGAGATGAATAGACCAAGATATAATCTCTTGTTCTCGCTAAGATACTTGAGAATATGCCACAAAGCAGCCCGCTGTCTCATTCTCGGATTCGACTGATATCTACATCAAAATCCCAACAAATAGCAAATATTCCGTCGAGTATAGTACATAGCATACATGAGACTTCCTGCTACCGAGGCATAGAAACTGTTTATGTATTCCACCTACCATAGTCTTAGAAGATGACGTTCCTGATAAGTGAAATCACGTCCAAAGGTGATTCGACCTTTTTTGGAATTCTCGCATTGCAAATTCACCAATATTTATCAATATATAAAGCTTGGGATAGAGCGATTCTTCTGCTCTTTCTATCCCCAAGGATCAACACTCAGAACATAATCGCTTTCTCCCAAGTCCTTTCATACAAAACAGCTTAATCGAAAGTCAATGCTCCCACGCCATTCTAAATGAGGATATCATCAACATATAGTAAGAGAGAAAATCACCAGTTGTTCTCTTAATCCTCTTTAGACACAAAGTTCATCGATTTGATCAAAATCATAAGTCTGGATAGTTTGATCAAATATGATGTTCCAGATCTCCTAGACGCTAAGTCCATATATGGACCTATTCAATTCCGTGATACTTTACGCTCTGACCATTTGGATAAACGTGTTGCATCATATAGATGCTCTCATCAAGACTCTGGCTTAAGAACGCCGCCTTGACATCCATTTGCCACACTCATAATCAAAATGAAGTGCATAATGATAAAAGGATTCTTATGATTTAAGCATGGCCACGGGAGGGTGCTGTTTCGCAATCGATACTCTTCTCTTGGGTAAAATCCTTAGCAACCTGCCCAGCTTTTCAAAGGTTTTCACCTTTCCGCTCACCTCTTCCTCTTGTAGATCCATTTCCACCCTGCATGTGTTTCACTCCTATTTGGTACATCTACAAGTTCCTGCATCGGAAATAGTGTACATAGATTTACTTCTCGAATCCATGGCACTCTTCCAATGGTCAAGATTCACATCATCCATAGCTTCTTTAAACGGCTGTGATCCTCTTCTCGTTCTATGGAGACTGCCTGCAAAAGACTCTCCACACGCAGTTAGTACCTAGAGGTAGTCGAATGACTCTCACTACGCCTGTCGCGGAAGTTCCCATTGATTGGAATTCTGTGATTGTCTTCTACTGCTGTTTCTCCTCATCATGTCTCTCACAGCGGTCGCACCTCATGTGGTGACCGAACATGAGGGACTTGATTCTCCGACATATCAGTGCCTTCTCGACCAGTGAGGTATGGTAGGTGAACCCATTTCTCTCCCACCGCATCGAGGTATCATCAACGGTAGAGGCGCTGAATTCATATCGAGTAGTTCCTGTATGGATCTCCTGAGTGGATTATCAGAACGCTTCTTCATTTCTTCCAAAAGAACCTTA
Source organism: Forsythia suspensa (assembly GCA_023638005.1). Taxonomy (NCBI): domain Eukaryota; kingdom Viridiplantae; phylum Streptophyta; class Magnoliopsida; order Lamiales; family Oleaceae; genus Forsythia; species Forsythia suspensa. Next base: position 5,756 of record JALRMA010000152.1, read on the forward strand.
CTCTTTAGATTCACGTCGCTCTTACATATCTATCCTCTAAGAAGGTTGTATTTAAAGCATAAAACCTTCTTTGTCCCCAGGGCTATAGAAGTAATATCCTTGTCTCTTTAGGATATCCTACAAAATGCATACATAACTCTCATCTGATCTCCATCTTATCCGCCTTAAGTACATGTGCCGGACATCTCCATATCTCCTGATATACCTTAGATTAGGCTGACGCTCATTCCACAACCTGTAGGGTCTTAGGGACGATTTAGATGGAACTACATTCAATAGTATTGCAGCTTGCAAATATGATATATCCCCAAAAGGACGTAGTAAGTGTTGGAAGGTTGCCATTGATCTCGGACCTGAAACCAACAAGCGTCCCTGCTTTCTCCCTTCTCTCGACACCATTCGGCTGGGTGTTCTCATGCACCTGCCAGATATTAAAATCCCATTATCTGACATGTATGTTCTAAAGTCATGGGATAGATACTTCTACCCCATCGATCGGGCATTTTAACGCCTTTACCAAATTGCGGCTTCCGCTCAAATTCTCGAATTCCTTGAACTTTTCAAAAAGCTCTCGCACTTATGAGCCATTAGGTAAACATAACCATATCCAGAGTAGTCATCAAGAAAGTGATGAAGTACACATACTCCACCCTAGCGCTTGGACACCAATTGGCCCACATACATCAGAGAGGGTACTAATTCCAAAACTTTTCGCCCTATGTCCTTTTCGATGTAAAGGACCCTAGTCATTTTTCCCTTCCAAACATGATTCACAAACCGTAGGGACTCCATCTTTAAGTCACTTAGTGACCATCCTCACGAGTCTTTGGATCCTACATACACCATGACCAAGTCTCAAGTGCCACAAGTGTTCACCAGTAGGAGACGCTTAATGGCGATTATTAGATCTGCATGCAAATGAGCTATCAACAGGTTTTGAAACATATAAATCTTCATTCCAATGTCCCTACTCGATAAGGGCTTTATTTATAGAATATCCACCAAAAAGGTGAAAACTGGAAATATCCTCGTTTTAAATATCAAAGCAACCAAATCAAATTTCGGTAATATCTGGAATATAATAACAATTTTTAAACCACAATGTCTTTTATTTCTAAAATAAAGATTAACATTTCCAATAGCTTTGTAGACACCATCGCTCATAAAGCAACTTTGAGAGTCGGCCCTCTATTGAGTTCCCTCGTTACTCGGAACTCGCAAACAATTGCAAACATGACAGTGGCCTTTAATCCACAATCAAGAGAATCAACCACCAAACATGACTCAATAAAGATAACTCACTATTACCATTACTTGCCAGCTAGGTATTCCCGCGCCTTCTTCCAATGACCCTTCCGTCTCCACAATGAAAACACTTTCCTTTAGGGTTTCATCATGCTTGGTTTTTAACCTCGCTTTTGTGGGTTTTTGCTGGATTTCTTCCTCTGCCTTGTTTCGCCTTCGCTTCTTGGAAGAGGGGATGATCCAACAGAAAACAAGAAAGGCATCAACCACTTTTGGTCTTAAGAACAATTTCAGTATTTTGACTTCATCACCCATCAGACATGCTCGTACCGTTCATGTTATAATTAACTTGAACCTAGAGAACATCTCGTGGAGAAGTTTCTAAGCCATGTCAACCGAGTCTCCGATTTGATTTCGCCCAAAACTTCAGCCACGTTAAACTCGAGCAATCAATGCAAGCATATGATCTCTCACAGCGTGCTCGGGTTTCACGCGCATGTTCATTATAGATCCAATAGTTCTGACGGGCCTGATGCCCCCTGCGCTTCAAACATTTCAAGACCTGCCCATAACTGAGAGCAGTTTATTATTTCGATGTTTCAACAACAATATTCGAGATAGATCCCAAAACAAAACAAGAAAGCTATCTCACATTGATCCACTTTGATATGTAGCCTTTCCAGCAACCGGACTGCCTTGCAGTTCACATTGTGATCGGTTCGTTAACACTAACTTATGTTTCTCAAGAGCGAGGACAATATCAAATGCTTCAATCAATATAATTTTCTCATAATTTCAGTTATTTTTGTCAAAATTACAGACAAGAACTGCTCGATATTTCAGTCAAATAGAATACACGTAACGTATCGAATGACCCATGTGAAATTAATTTACAAACCGCATAAAATTTAATTTACTCACTATCGCATATGGACCTTAACTTTGGAGTTGATAGCCCCGAATTTTCGTTACGTAGCTTTAAAGTTCTTCGAGGTACACATGATCAAATTCGTCGTATCAATATCTGAGATTAATTAGAGGAACGAACGAGAACAGGCGTATTCGGTATACGGAACCGCCACCTTTTGCATGATCATTATCTCACCTGTTCTTCTAGTTATGCGTTTAATCTGAGCTCGATGGTTCGACATTGATTGTTGAATTCAATGATGTGATATGATCACATCAACTTAGATAGAAGATGAGAGTTGAGAATCTGAATATTCGAATAAGGGCATTTTGGTCATTTTACTTATTTTGAATATTCGAGTTGATCGACGGGGTAACATGTAAGATCGATAAGTCGGAGGATATAATTATTGATTGTTGCTTGATGAATTTTAATTAGACTAAGAGTGCGTCTTGTTCTTTTAGTGGAATAGAACACGATTAATAAATTATTTTGGTGATCAAGAGTTGACGAGTCAAAATTAATTTATTAGACTTAGTTTAATTGGGTCCGATCAAGTCTCCTCGTGGCTCCAATATATAGAGCTAAATAGACTTATTATCTATTTTGGAATGCGAAATGGGCACGGGTTATGGTATTGGTGTTGGTAGGATTTTGGAGTGTAAGTAGATTATAAATAGTCTCATAAGATTTTTTTACATTACCTAAACATAGAGGCAGGACACACACTAAAGTGTGAAGTGTGTGTTTTCTCCGACAAAGAAAACCCAACCCTAGTATAACCTAGAACCAAAGAGGTGACCACATCCGCATAGCTTCTCTTGGAGAACACCGTTGAAGGCTTGAGGGTTTAGAGCTTTGAAAGTTTAAAGAACAACACGCTACAAGGGTAATTTCTTCAAATCTATGTGTTCTCGGTTTTTTAATCTAGTTGAATGCGAAATAAATCAAATCTTGTGGAGGGATGTTTGATCATCACGAAAATTAATTTTGTGATGTCTAAATCCGTTCCAACAATTATATCGAGCAGGTTTTAATTTTATTCCATGTATTTAGGATTGAATAAAATTGTCTTTTAATGCATGTGTTAGTATGGGGGAGGGGTGTTTAGGGTTTTATTTTGTGATTTATTTTTGTTTGTTTTTTATTTTAAAAGGGGATTGATTGGATTTTAATTGTTGTTTTTTAAAACAATTTATGGGCCTTAGAAATTTTGGTTTGAAAAATTTGTAAATTGTTTTTGGTTTAATCGGAGTCCTTGTTAACCCAAAGGGGTGGATTACGACTCCATGTTTCCCTTTCCGATTTTAATTTATTCAAGAATTTTTGGGGTTTATTTTATTGATTGTCCTTAAATTGAGGGACACTTCAATGAAATTGAAGAATTGGGCGGCTTTCTAATTGGACTTTAATTTTTTTAATTTTGTGAGGTTTGGGCCAAAATTTTTTATTTTTATTAATCGCTTAGCTTTAATTTAATTGGATTAAATGTATTCTTAACCACCTATGATCACTTACAGTCGGACATTACCATCTGCTGAAACAAAAAACCTTTCAATTTTATTGTTAGAAGATTTATTTGTTAATATTGGCTTTTAAAGTTAAATTGGTTAGAATTTAATAAAATTCAACGATATAACAATTTGGGGTTGAGGGGCATTTTTAGTGAACACACCCTCTATAATTGAAGAATTGGGTTGGCCTTGGTCTTTAATTTATTTGGTTTAGGGGGCCTAATTTGGTTCTAATTTTAATCGGGTATAATTTTTTAGTGTTAATTAATGCATTGCCCATAGGTAACGTAATTAATTTAAAATTAAAATTTATTTCTTTTAATTTAAGGGTTGAAAATTAAATTTTAAAAAAATTGGACTTTTAAAATTAAAGGTTGTTATTAATTGGAAAATAACGATACTAAATTAATTTGCATGAGGTCCTTAATTAATTATTGAATTTAGTGGGAGGTCCCTCCTAAACTCACTTCTCTCTATAGGGAATGGGTTTAATTTTTGGGGTTTTAAGGATTGCCATATAAGAATTAATTTCTTTTATCATATTTTTGCACAATTAAATCAAATATTATAAGACTTCCATTTCATTTTTAATTTTATTTCAAAAATTTGAGAATTCTATTATATTGAATTTTGGGACCAAAACCAACTATAGGAGGAAATTTTTAAATTTGGGGTTTAATTTGATATTGTTCCTCCTGCTTTAGAAATAAATTCTTTACGAACATTTCATTTTAATTTTATTCGAAAAGCGGCCAATTCTGTGCCTATGATTTGGACCAAAACCAATAGAGGGTTTTTGTTACTATTTGGATTTCCTCATGCTGAAAATAATATGAAACTACTAACTTCAGTAATGGGCGGTCTTGAAAGTTTGGACCAACAGGAGGCCGTTCATTTGGGACTATTAAATGCATCGCAAATGAAACCACCGTTAGGATCTTAGTTGTTTGAACCGAAACGTGGGCTAGGTTTGAAATGTGAAAACAAAATCGGAGAACTCGGTTGAATGGTTTGAAACTCTCCCAGATGTTCTCCGGTTCAAAGTTAATTATAATATGAACAAGTGAGCATGTCCTGGTAGCGATGAAGGAGCTCCAAAATCTTGAAACGTTCTTAAGACCAAAAGTGGTGATGCCTTTTTTGTTTTTCTTGGATCATCCTCTTCCAAGCCGAAGGCAAATGAGGCAATAAGAAAAATCCAACACCAAAACCCAGAGCGGTTAAAAGGCAAAGCCGGATGATAAGCCTAAAGGAAAGTGTTTTCATTGTGGAGAAGGTCATTGGAAGAGGCGCCGAGAATACCTAGCTTCCAAAAGCCGGTAATGGTGAGTTATCTTTTATTGAGTCATGTTTGGTGGTTGATTCTCGATTCTGGATTGTAGATTGGAGCCACTAATCATGTTTCAATTGTTTGCGGGTTCCGGTAACGGGAACTCAATGAAGGGGACTCGAAGTTGGCACAAGGCGATGGTGTCTACAAGAGCTATTGAAATGTTTATCTTTATTTTAGAAATAAAAGACATTTGGTTTTAAAGAATTGTTATTATGTTCGGATATTATCCAAATTTGATTTGGTTGCTTTGTTATTTAGACAAGGATATTTTGTCGTTTTCACCTTTTTCGTGGATATTACTCTAAATAAAGCCCTTATCTGGGGACATTTGAATGATGATTTATATGTTTTAAAACCTCTTGATAGCTCAATGTACCACCGAATGTAATAAGCATTAAACTGTCTCCTACTAACGAGACTTACTTGTGGCACTTGAGACTTGGTCATATTACCTTAATAGGATTCAAAGACTCGTGAGGGATGGTCCTTTAAGTGACTTAAAGATGGAGTCCCTACCGGTTGCGAATCTGTTTGGAAGGAAAAATGACCAAGAGGTCCTTTACATCAAAAGGACATAGGGCAAGAAGTTTTGGAATTAGTACACTCCGATGTATGTGGGCCATTAGTGTCGGCTAGAGGTGGGTATGAATACTTCATCACTTTTTCGATGACTACTCTAGATATGGTTATGTTTACTCAATATGAATTCACGCCTTTACATTGATGATACCTCGATGCATTGGGAGAGAAATGGAGGTTCCACACCATACCTCTTGGTCGAGGCACCGATATGGGGAATCAAGTCCCTCATGTTCGGTCACCACATGAGGCCGAACCTGCGTGAGAGACATGGTGGAGGAGAAACAGAGAACAATCACAAATTCCAATCAATCGGGAACTTCCACGCTTAGGCGTAGTGAGAGAGTCATTCGACTACCTCAGGTACTTCTGATGGAGAGTCTTTGGGCGTCTCCACCGAGCAAGAAGAGGATCCCCGTTTAAAAGCTATGGATGATGTAGCGATGACCATTGGAAGAGTGCCATGGATTGAATAAATCTATGTACACTAACTCGATCCGGAACTTGTAGATGTACCAAATGGGGTAAAAGCGTGGGTGCAAATGGATCTACAAGGGAAGAGAGGAGTAGGCGAAAGGTGAAAACCTTTAAAGCTAGCTGTTGCTAAGGGTTTTACCCAAGAGAAGGTATCGATTACGAGGAAACCTTTCTCCGTGGCCATGCTTAAGTCATAAGAATCCTTTTATCCATTGACTCATTTTGATTATGAGGTGTGGAAATAGATGTCAAGCAGTTCCTTAATGGAAGTCTTGATGAGAGCATCTATATGATGCAACCGCAGTTTTATCTAAAATGGTCAAGAGCATAAAGTATGCAACCGAATAGGTCCATATATGGACTTAAACGCGTCTAGGTCGGAAATCGATTCAATCAAACTATCAAGACTTATGATTTTGATCAAAATCCTAATGAACTTTGTGTCTAAAGAGGATTAAAACAACAAAGTGATTTTTCTCATACTATATGTTGATGATATCCTACTCATTGGGAATGACGTGGAGCATTGACTTCGATTCCGGTTGGCAAGAGTTTGATATGAAGGACTTGGGAGAAGCCAATTATGTTCTAGGTATTGGATCCCGGGATAGAAAGACGAAGAATGCTCTATCCCAAGCTTCATATATTGATAAAATATTGGAGATTTGCAATGCAAAATTCCAAAAGGTCAAATGCCTTTCGGACATGGAATTCACTTATCAGAGCCTTGTCCTAAGACTCACGTGGGTGGAATACATAAACAGTTCCTTATGCCTCGGTTGGAAGTCTCATGTATGCTATGCTATGCACTCGACGGATATTTGCTGTTGTTGGGATTTTCGGTAGATATCGTCAAATCGGGATGAGCAGTCAGCATATTCTCAAGTATCTTGCGAGAAAATCTCTATTCACTCGATTTAGTGCCCGTTATCGATTCGATTTTCGGCTAATAGGGACTCCAAGTCCACATCGAGTCTGTGTTCACATTGGGTGGCGGTGCCGTTGTTTGGAGGAGCATCAAGCACTTGTATTCTGTTCCACCATGGAGCGAATATGTGGCGCTGTGAGCGGAAAGCGGTATGGCTAAGGAAGTTTTGCTAGACCTTGAGGTGGTTCCTTGGCATCACGAGCCATCACTCTATCTTGTGATAAATGGAGCGGTGGTAAATGCAAAAGCCCGGCCATCACGTGGAAACACTTGACGAAAATACCACCTAGTTAGAGATATCGTTCAACGAGGAGATCTTGCTGTCAAGATTGCATCTGAAAAACTTGCGACCCTTTACCAAAGCTTACCATAAAGTTTTGAGGGCATATTGAAAATATGTGTATTAATGTCTCATTTATTGGCAAGGGAATTTGTTGGATTATGTTTGCCGTCGAGAAATTATTTGTACTGTGACATTTTGAAATAAAATTAATAAATTTATTGATATATTTATTATGTTATTTTGAGTTTACTTTATCCATAGGTCGATTTGATATTACAAATTGAGTGTTTAAGTTGTTAAACACCAAAAGATTCAATCGTGATTCGATCTACAATTATCGTTCGCGATCGATAAATAAATATGGATAATTTATTTTGATAAGATCGTCTCGATTTTATTAAAGTCTATCTTTGACTTTAATAAAATTGAGAATACATTTAGAATGAGCGGGACCGTGAAAAATTTGTGACATTGACGGACAAATTTAATTTCATTGACTATCATGGGACCTTAATCTGGCGGATAATGAACTTGTTACTAGCTTGAAGTTCTTTGAGGTGTCAATGAGTGAGATCAAATTGCTGGTCAATATCTCGACACTTGGGAATTAGAGTGAACTAATGAAGAACATATATTGTAATATAGAATCCGTCACCTTTAAGGTATGATCAAGATCTCAGTTCTTCTAGTGTGATTTAACGAGCTCGATTGACATTGATTGTTGAATTCAATGATGTGATCACATCAACGTTAGATAAAGATGAGAGTTGAGAATCGGAATATTCGAATAAGGGCATTTTGGTCATTTTACTTATTCAATATTCGAGGTTGATCGGGGTAACATGTAGGATCGATAGTCGAGGATATAATTATTGATTGTTGCGTAATTTCAATTAGACTAATAGTGCGGTCTTGTTCTTTGTGGAATAGAACACATTAATAAATTATTTTGGGATCAGAGTTGATCAGTCAAAATTAATTTATTAAGCTTAGTTTAATTGGGTCCGATCAAGTCCCCTGGCTCCAATAAATAGGGCTAAATAGGCTTATTACCTATTTTGGCTATGCAAATGGGCGGGTTATGGTACTAGGGTTAGTAGGGTTTTGGAGTGTGATTATAAATAGTCTCATAAGCTGTTTCGGATAACCAAAGCAGATAGGCGGGACACAACTAAAGTGTAAGTGTATGTTTTCTCAAAAAACCTAATCCTAGTATAACCTAGATCGAGAGGTGACCCACCGAATAGCCACTCTTGGAGAACAGGGAAGGCTTGAGGTTTGAAGCTTTGGAAGATTAAAGAACACTTGTTGATAGAAATTTCATAAATCACGCTACAAGGGTAATTCTTTCAACATCTATATGTTCTTGCGTTTTATTTAATCCGATTGAATGCGAAATAAATCAAATCTTGTGGAGGGATGTTTGATCATCACGAAAATTAATTTTGTGATGTCCGATCCGTTCCAACGATCTAAACAAACACGGTCTTTACAAACCCCAACAACCCCAACCCTTCAAAAATCCGTGAGACTCACCACTCTAACCAATCAAAATCAAATTTCAATCACTAAATAAACCCATAGTTTCCATCCAAATTAACAATAAGTAATGTAGAATGCATTATACAAGGGCAAAATTTAATGTGGACCTCGAAATTCATCAAAATTTTTATTTATTTTTGTTTTTCTATTACATCAAGTAGGGTATTAGAAACAAGTTAGGATGGTACTAGTACCATCAAGCATAAAAGCATTTTGGTTTCCTTATTTGTTTAGAAGGATTGGATTATTCTTGTAATAATTTTCAACACTTTATTTTAAGAAAGATCGAGTTAGGAATAATCATAAAATACAAGTACACTTAGTAATAGTAAAAACTAAAGATTAAGACATATAATCAATCAAACATAGCGAAGATGATAATAGGCACATCCGTCTTTTGATTCATTAATAGACCATTATCTGAAATATAGATTTAAATAGAAGCTTTAGATGCAACCATTACAACTTTGTTCGAATAATGAAGCATGACAAATCATTATGTCTCGTTAATGACCCATATATTTTCAATCAATTTCAAAAGTTACAAAATACTTCAACAAAAGAGGAGGTTCACATATTTTCTAAAGACGAGTTCATCTAAGATTTTGCATTACATCACGTGAGAACAAGTTACAAGATATTTCATATTCTAAGCGTCATAAAGCGTCTACCAAAAGATAGGTTACTTCATATTATGGTGGCCGGGTTGATGAGGGTAGTACAATTGTATATCTATCTTAGTGATCAAATGGTATTCTTGACCATTCGAAGCTAACTTCCATCTTTGCCCCACAAGTTCAAAGAAATTTCAATCCATTTCCTAGAAGAGTCTTGAGACGACTATGAATTGTGACATTGAATGAGTAAAATCGAGTGCATGTGTGATATCACATATAAATGTATCTTTTATCTTTCTTATTGCCTTTCCCATAAGTAATATTTATACACCCACTACAAGAAATAATGGCAACAATGACAACAAATAGCAGACTTTTTGTCGTAGCTATAGAATAGCGTATAACGATGACACACTCATGTCATCGTTTTAGTGTAGTGAGAGATATAGCGCGACATTTGTCGTCTCTATAAATCAATTTAGTTGTCGCTTTTGTTTTGGAAGATGGCGGAAGTTTTGTCGCTTTTTTTTTTTTTTTTTTAATCTATAGCGATTACAAAATCAACATATAGCACGACAATGTCGTCCCTATAGGTGAGATTTTTCTTCTTTTTGGGATTTTTTATATCTATAGTGACGACACTGTCGCCCTATAGGTGAATTTTTTATTAGAAAAGTTAGTTGTGGAATTTGATTTTCACTAATAATTAATTTTTACTTTATAAGCAATTAATGAAAATGTTGTTTATTGAACTAATATATATTATGAAAACAAATACAATCACAAAAATTCATTTGTCTCAAATGGTTTTGTTTTAACTTCACAACCCTTAAGTTAAGGGTTCAAACCACATTCAATCATTCTAAAATAAAATACTTGACAAAGCTTAGTAGATTGGGTCAGCCTTTGGTGGATCAAGTTTCAAGCCCATACTTGGTAGATCGGTCGGGCCCACCAAGTATATGTAATTAATTTTTTAATTATTAAACATTTGACTCCTATAGCGATGACAAAGTTGTCATGAAAGAGTTCGCCTATAGTGACGACAAAATATCGTCAATAAAACTATACCTACTAACCTATAGTGACGACAAAGTCGTCATTGTAACATTATAGGAGTGACTTTTCGATCTATAGCGCAATTTTTGTTGTCGCTATAGGCAATATTCTTGTAATGAAATTACCGAGTGCTCAACTTAAATATCTTTGTGCATTTTTGTACGGTGGTCAAATTTCTTTGGATCTCGCGTCCTCTTATGGGCTACTCATGCCCTTGGCCATAGTTGATCAACTCTTTTCTTTGGACCTCATGTCCTCTTATGGCCTACTAATGCCTTTGGCCATTAATTAAATTTTAATTGGACATCGCATCCTCATATGGGTCATTGTAAACCTTGACCATACTTGATCAACTATTTTCTTTGGACATCGTGTCCTCTTATGGTGTATAAATATGATTAAAGAACTTGTGTGTTATAAATCAACTTGTCTTTGTACATGTATTTAATTTCTTTTTACTCAAGTAGAACTTGTATAACATAAAAATAAGCTCGTGATTCTAATTCTTTCTTCTTTTACATACATAATAAATAGTCTCAAAATGCTCACAATAACTTATATCTTTACTTGAATCAATCTTATCAACACGACTCATTTTAGAGCACATATAAGAGCACAAAAATTTATGCACATATATACTTATCATATTGCACATATGGAAAATAACATAATTCTTGATAACTTGTTGTAAGTGGTCTTGATACACCTAAAATAAAAGTTTCCATTTAATAGCCTTATAGAAGATGAATATTAATTAAGTCTTTAGCGGGGTACTTGACTAGAACCAATCTCGTGCTTTTATGGTACAAAAGATTCTAAATCTTGATATCCTATTTTGAAACAAAAGATCGGGATACCAATACCCTCCAGTGAGAAACGAGGTGTGTTTTGTTTTGAAAAACTAAGTTTTAGCCCATAAAATATAACATTCTCCTCTACCATGGAACCCGATATTTTGTCCCATTTTGCTCTGCCTGTTTAGGGTTCTTAAGGTTCGTGTGGAGAATGCTCTATTAATTTAGTAGACTTCACGCCAAGTCCTTTCATTTAAGATTTTTGATCTTGACTCACTTTCTTCTTTTAGATATATTCTTCTCCCTCTTTAAGTGTTAGTTAGTGTATAAGATTATAATAATAGTAGAAAATGAGAGGGCAAAATGTTGCCTTTGTTTGGGGGTATTTATAGAAAATTCCTACCCTCTCCTACACACATACATACAGATTATACATATGTATATACATTCATATTATATATATCTTCCCTCATGATTACTCTTATTCGATTAGGCCACTTGTAAAGTTTGCTTGATTTGGTTAACGATTTTCACTTGGCTTCCAAGAAAATCTTTCACATTTTCTATAGTTTTGTATGATATAATAGGGACACTAGGAAGGCAAAATAGGGACAAATCTCTGCACCAAATCCCACTTGACCTACTTGTCAATTGTTTAATACAAAACATGACAGTTTCTTGTTTTCTAGATCCGTATTTGAGTCGTGATTTGAAGGTCGATTCTCAATTTTTTTACATCTCTTATAACTTCTAACATCTTACAAAGAATTTTATAACACACTTTGAATCGTACAAAATGGACAACCACAGCACGATTATCGACCGCTATAAAATGGCTATCTCAACACGGGTTGCTAGAATTTCCTAAGTATGTTAGATTTACTAGTTCTTGGAACACTTTTGGCGTTAAATTTTGGACTTGATTTCTTAGTCGAATATAGGTATATTTGATACTATTTTGAAGTTCTCGTTGTACTTCACAATGTTATAAGAATCGTAAAATTTAGACCATCACGAACTCGTATGATTCCATCAAAGATGGCTTCTTGATTTAGTTATATATAAAAAAAAGCTTAAAACTTTACTTTTTTTTTTAACTTTTGGGTTCCAACCCAAATTTTGCATTTTAATCAATCAAATCCTAACATGAATTCTTAAATTTTAATGTAATTCACATTAGTCCTAAATAACTTATTAAATCCAAATTTTCCTTTTATTATTCAATTTAAATAAAACAATAAATATTATTACGACTTTTGAAGCACGTTTGAGGCTGACTCGAATAAATTTTCAAATCAAATTAATAATCTATTTTTTCAACATTTTGAGCACCAAAAACGGAATATCTTCAAGTTTCAACATACTTTACATATATTCACGTGGTCCCTTTTCTCCAAATTAGATGTTTTCTAGTGTTGTAGTCCATTACTACTTTCTTGTTGGTCATCTTTGTTGACGAAAATGATAGCAAAATTAGGATTTTCAGATTTGGAGATTTGGGGAAAATGATGAAGACAATTTTCAAATCAAGTTTTCACGTACTGGGTCCATTCAATTTCATTTTTATTTTAGGAATAAGTGTGTTTATGTAGAAGAGGTGTGTTTCAATCATGCTCGTGAAGAATGCATTTTCATGATATGGCTTTAATTAACGCCTGGATCGTGCAACATGGGCACTCCGTTGTCCATATGTGCAATTTCGTCAAGTTGCTAGGACGAAATATTTTGAGTGATAGATAGGTAATACTGTAATGTTCAATTACCACTCGAGATACGTAAAGAATAGTTAAGTGACCATTCATTTAATTAACCCACACCTTATTACCTAGCTTTTGAATTATTCTAAAGTAAATTACTATCGAATTTCCAACAATTTCATTCTCATTTAATTTTATTAACAAATATCATCCTTAACTTTTAATAATTCGAAAAGTTGATCTTTTCGATAATTTTGCCCTTCAAGTTAAATAAACTAAGAGGTTGTCTATAACTTAAATTTTAATGGATTTTCAAAATTCATATAAATTGAAGTGTCCCAACTCGATTTTAACTTAATCTAATAAAATTTAAGTGTCTTCAATTTGGATTTTAATGAATTCTTTAAAATTTACGTCAATAGTTAGTGAATTTCGAAAGTTTTCATTAAGTTGATAGAATTTAATATATTTCAATAGATTTGGAGCAACAAGTATAATTTCAAAATCTTTAACAATTCTATTCAATTCTCAAAATTTCAATTAAATTCTCTTGTATTTTATTTTTTATTTTCAAGGCTACCGTGAACATGTGACAGGCATGAACCCAATTTGACATATTTCCTCTCCATGTGCACACTATGACATTTATATTCCACGTCACCTCTGCACCCACTATTGTAACCTCCTTTTGTCTCTTTCTTTCATTTTGTTGAATAGTTTTAAATCTAATCCAATCCGAATCCATTATGGGTTTCTGTTCCCATTTTCCTTTTTTTTTCCAATAAAATCTCTTTATAAAGAATTAGCTGAAATCGTGTTGTAAATCATATATATCAATAAATTAATAAAAAAATTTAAAAGTAATAAACATCCCATTATTTATATGCAATAATTAATAAATTAATATTTCTTTTTGCTGTTAGTCTAATTTTTAACAAAGAAAATTGTGTGCTTTTGTTGAGATTTTTGTTGTCACCATTAATTTTAGAGCAAGTTGCTCGACCCAACATAATTTGATTCGAAAAGAAAAATAGACTTAAAATGGTCAGGTGAAATTTTAAAATTTTCTTCAACATTAAGGTTGACAAGTTGTTTTGAGCAATTAATGAAGTAAACATACATTTTTAATGAAAAGATCACAAATCTATGGGAATCTATAAAATCCATGAAATTTATTGAAATCTTATGAAATTTGTGAAATTCTATTAAATTCATGAAATCTATGAAAATTTATAAATATTAAAATTCTATTAAAATTGATTTGAGGACTTCTCTTAAAATAGAAACAAAGAAAATGAAATGAAAATAATTAAAGTTAAATTTCATAATATTATCAAAAGTGCAAATAAGTCTTGATAGTTCTTCACTTAAAGTGATTAAAAAGAAAAAGAAAAAGATCATATCATCTTCCTCATACCGAAACTCATGTAGTTATCCAAGAAAACTTGCTTTATAGAGCTTTAACTTAGCCGAACATCTTCTTTATGTATCTAAATGTATATATCATATTCCAGCAATCAAAACAGTACAAGGCCTGACCTAACATGGGGGCATGCCAAGGGCCTCAAACCCTAAGGTGCCCCATCAAGACGAGACTATTCATTTTATTAAAACATAAATAATTTTCTGTTCAGGATTTTCTTATTATGATTGGTTCTAAACACTAATAATTTTCTAAAATTAACAAAAATTTCATTTAGGCTTTCCAACCTTTGATAAGTATGGCTACTCAACCTAATAAATTCGGACTCAAGTCTTCAACTTTTAAATTTTGTTCTTTTGTAGCACTGGGATTTCCAATAAATAAAATATTTGTTTCTTTAAGAAACTAAAATTTATAACAAAATACTCTTATACCCTAGTGGTGGATGGTTGGAACAGAGAAACATGCGATTTTGTTGTGGACTCAAGTGCAACAAAGTTAAAAGGTTGAGATACATTAGGACCTACTTACGCCAATTACCAAAGTTTGGGGACAATAGGTGAAATTTTTCAAAAAACATTATCATATTCTAAATAGGGATGGTAAAACTCGTCCCAAGCGTGGTAGGGACAAAGAATATGGTCATGTCTCAAACTGCCCCAGCTATTATTTTTTCATTTATTCTATTTTATTTTATGTTTTACAATTTAAATTGTATTTAAAAATTAAATAAACATTAAAAATTAAATAAACAAGTAAATAGAAATATTTTAATCCCAATCCTATCCCAACACATTAAATTCTCCATCGTGAAGGGACGTTGATGGTCACACCGGCCCGCCCGCCTGCTGACATCCTAATTCTAAAGGAGTTAACACTATGGCTCCCCATCCATTCTAAATTGTCTCAATTTCGCTCCCATTGAATCTAAGTTGCATGTATCACCTCAACCTTTCACTAATTCATGCAAATCGTCCCCACTAATTCATGTAATTCTAAATTGTGTATTGACTGCCTTTTAGCAAAATGGCAATTTCGTCAAGTTACTTATACCTTTATTGCTTCCACTTCAAACACTTTTTCATTTCATGTTGATCAAAATATATCTACATTATCAACGCGACTATTTATAAACCACACTTTTGTGCGAAAATTCCATCATGAAACCCTAACTCCGGTCTTGAAAAGAGAAAATTTTAGGGTAAAATTAGGGTTCCTAAGTTACCACTTTTCTTTGTCACTTGATCCGGGTACATAAGAAATGTTTGAACTTCATAGAGAGTTTCAAATTCCTACACATTACAATAAGTTTGTACAAATATGTGTTTATACTTTTGTATTGCAAAATTTTGAAGACATTTTTCCTATTGTAGTTTATGCTTCCCTATGAGAAAATTATTTTTGTGTTGTACAGAAGATGACTCGTCACTATTCACTATGAAATGTTTCCATGGGGTTTTTTAAAGAGAATGATGAACGCTTCTATGCCCATGGCAAGGAACATCACATTGGCAAGAT